>VRLP01005274.1:0-38678 GCA_009660295.1 Lophius piscatorius | reverse complement strand
GGGTCTAGGAGACAGGTTGTTGTTTTGGATAAGGAAATAAGGGAAGTTAATTGTTTCAGATCAATGGGAATAAAGCGGTCTAGATCTGCTCCAGGTCTATCTGTTGTTTCCAAGCACATAGTCCTGGGGTGTAAACTAGAACCATTTGAAGGCAGGAGGTTATGGATCTTGTCCCTAATACTTATAATTTTGTCATTAAAGAAGCTCATGAAGTCATCGCTACTAAGGGTTTTAGGAATACGGGGCTCAATAGAACTCTGATTGTCAGTCAGCCTGGCTACGGTGCTGAACAAAAACCTGGGGTTGTTTTTATTTTCCTCTATCAGTGCAGATAAATAGGCCGCTCTGGCGCTGCGGATGGCTCTCTTATATTTTTTAATGCTATCTTGCCATGCTAATAGGGACTCAACAAGTTAAGTGTGTCGCCATTTTCTTAGTTTTCTTATTTTCTCTAGTTTATGAGTCGTTTCTTTGAGGTTTCGACTCAGGTTGTTAAACCATGGAGCTGCTCTCCTCTGTTTCACACTCTTCTTTTTTAGGGGGGCGATAGTGTCCAGAGTTAATCTCAGTGAGCTTGCAGCCCTATCGACGGAAATAATCAACTTGCCCAGGACTGACACTAGAGTCAGATTCTTTTAAGTTGAGACATGTAACTGAACTCAGGGCTGAAGGAATAGATTGTTTAAATTTTATTACAGCTTCTTCAGATATATTTCAAGCGTAGAAAGATTTTTCTATTGGCGAGTGATAGCCTTGCAAATTCAAAAGTTATCAAACAGTGGTCCGATAGCAGAGGATTCTGTGGATGAACTAATAATTTTTTAATATCAATGCCGTAAGTCAGGACTAAATCCAAGGTGTGATTAAAACAGTGAGTGGTCTCATTAACACACTGACTGAAACCAACACAGTCTAATATTAAGTTAAACGCGGCACCGAGACTATCTCTGTCTTTATCTATGTGAATGTTAAAGTCACCTAATATAATTATTTTATCATAACTTTCATTTTCCACATGGTGTGAAGGGAAACTCCCGTATCTGTTTGTTTCATCGTTTATATCAGTTTCTGTGTGTTCATCGTTGATGTCAGTTTGTTTATCCGTCTTGTTCATCACTGCCACCGTGACATATTCACCAAAAGCCGCTGTTGATCACTTTCTGTATTTGATAGGTTTTTTTTCTGGGAATCATTTCCATGAAAATAACGTTTAATGACGTTCTCTTTGCATCTTGTCCATGGCTAACGGCTAATAACTGGCTAGTCTCCACGACTGGCATGATGATAAATTATTCCGCCACCCAACTGATGAAATTCAAACACTACGACTATCCGTTGTGCAAATCAATTATTAAACAACTTGAACACCTCCGCCGGCCACAGCAGTTGCCGTTCTAAATTTGTTAAATCCCGCTACGATCACTCTATTCGGTCCTTTTGGTCTGATGTGCACACCGTTGCGTCTCAGATGCATCATCAGAACGCTGTCGCTCTTCCCACTAGTGGCACTGGAGCTTCCTCAATAAAGCTACTCATAGAGCGTGTTAGAACACGTGGAGTTGATTTCAGTCTTCTTCGGCCGATACAGAGACTCACTGTTCCATCTAGTATTAAAGTTAAACTCTTTAATACACAATCTCTCACAAACAAATCATCCCTCATACATGACCACATTCTGGACAAGTGTTTGGACGTTAATATGCCTTACTTCTGTAGACATCTGGCAACAACCAGATGTTTTTTTGTCTTGAATGAAATCTGTCCCGGACTAACCTCAGCATCATGGGTGATCGGGCCTTCTGTCCCCTCATTTGTGGATTGCCCTCCCTGACCATCTGAGGGCTCCACAGATGACTGAGACTTTTAAAAAAGGAGTTAAAACTTTCCTTTTTAGAAGAACCTTTAACTTTCAATTAACCACGCGGTTTTTTGGTCATATTTTTATGTAATTAGTATTATATTTTTTGTTGATGCTTTTATCTGCTTTTACCTTTTAGCATTTTGAGATTTGATGAAAATGTAAAGTGCTTTATAAATGAAATGCATAGTTATTATTATTATTATTATTATTATTATTATTATTATTATTATTTTGTATAGCTACGTATATTGTCCTGGACTGAACAAGTTAGAAATAAAAAAATTGCATGTAGTTATTTATGGAAATAAGAGTGAGTATAGTGAGAGACACAACAAACATGTGTGTTCCATTTGTTAACATAAACGGCAACATTTTTCTTTCAATTTTTGTCATGTTGTCATGAGTGGTTTTCAAATATTGGATCCAAAGTTATTATTGCAATTATTGTAAGTTTACTTATATGCACACAAACATACATATGTGTACTTTGCATGTGTAGACGCACCCACTATGAACACTCAGAGAATATATCTTCTTTAATGTATTCTTTACAGAAAAGTCTATTATGTTGTTAAAAAAATAAAATTAGTGGGTTGCTGGGTATGTATGGAGTATGTGTGTACAAGGTGCTCCAATGGGTGGATATGTTTGTTCAAAAAAAAGCCAATAATCCAAGGTAGTTTACCAGTAATTTGCTATGTGGTCTCGAGACGGTCAAGGTGGTACCTCCCCCACACTCTAGAGACTGTGCTGCGAGCAAACCACAACAACGGCACTAATGGATGTTCCATCCAGAAGGGGCTGGACTTCCTGATCACCTGCTTACAATAGAATTATAGCAACCTCCTGCATTGAAATAGACCTAGTGCATCATATCAGCTAGAATTCATAATTTTGTATGTATTCAAAGCTAGAAATCAAGAAATCATAATGAGGGATGACAGGTATACAGTGAGTATAAAACAGGAATGCCCCATTTTCCAGCATTGGCCATGGTCCATTTCAGTGAGGTCAGAAGTCATTATTCACAATATTTTGTTCTCATATTTCTCTGTCCAATTTAGTCAGTGGGCAGCGTATTTCCTTGGACATAAGGTCTGAAATGATTTACGGTATCTAAGTTACTCTCCATGAGGTACTTTCCATAAAAACTATTAATGATTCTTGGCCTCAATTATCATTTAAGAGAGATCAAAGAGCAAAATTAGTCCCATTTTTCCCCTTAAAGTGACATAAGTGTTGACCCGGGAGAATCCCTGCCAGGACTGCCAGAAATCATCAGGGAAGTAATGTTCAATTATGCACACCATTTGTTGTATTCCACTGGGCCGAATTAGAGTGGTAGGTTAAGGCGAGACAGAGGGTATCCCCATCACTTTGGTATCACTGTCCTAAAAGGCATTGACCTTTGACTCAGATTAGTGCAAAGAAACATATTCAGCATCATAACTCATCTCTCAAGATGAAATATTTCACTCCGCGTTAATTTTTTTCACCATCTAATAGCTCCTTCAAAGATCACCACTTTACCATAACATGAATACACATATCTCTAAAAGAAAAGAAGAAGCCTTTCTAAATTAACATTATTGACTGAGGTGCAATTAAGTGTCTGTGTAATGGTTAATGGAAGGTTAATGTTAAAGTCTCAAGATAAGGTCTCGGGCTTAAAACACATTTATTGATTCAACAGCTCATCGGGTGATTTCATTCATGATTAGATAAATGCTTTTCTGCACTTATTCAACAATATACTTCCTTTTGCCTACTCATGGCATTATGTGTGCATCTGTAGTATATCAATCTTTACTTTCACATCAGTCTGCTGGCAGAATATATTTCATGTAATAACTCGTGTTGTTAATTGTTTTTAAAAAATGACACAACTTTAAAATAATATTACAAACCAGTAAGTCATGAATGAACATAAAAGTGATGAGAGTAAATATTTCCAAGCATCTTTCTACAAATAAGAACCAGTAGCCAATGAAGGGCTTGATTTTTTAGGACGGGGCACACAGCCTACAAATTGGGGCTATGCCATAAATACAGGCTGGAGAAAAAACAAAGGTGTATCAACTTACAAGGCTTTGCATTTAATGCTGATGCTGCATCCGCCGCTGGCGTACATCAATCGTGTTAACTCAAAAATAATTTCATGGATCATTTGTACGTTTTACGAGTTCAACCAGGGGGATTGCTTGTACAACACAGGGTATTGGGGACTTTTCAGGGATAGACACTTATTGTCCGTTAAGACAGCAAATGCCTAATTATCTCACTGACTTTATCTTAATATTCAGTTTCAATCACTAAATGTCGATGTCTGTTACGGTCTTTAAGGATTTTAGTTGGTGCTGGGGTCCACAACTAAACTGGTATACTGATATCGATGTAGAAATTATGACTTGTTTCTTTACATTTCAAAAGGGGTGAAGATAGATCTTTACCTTAGTTTATTGAGTGTTTTCAGCACGTTTTTTAAATAAAAAAATCATAGTTCAGGTGTTTAAACATCATAGTTTGCAATTAATACATTATAAGCCCTGCTAAGCCCCCTGAAAACTTAAAAGCAAGGCACCATAGAGATGTCAAATAAGGTAGTGCTGATGGGATACATCTAATACAAATCAAACGCTCCATAGACACAGAGTCTGATGAACAGAGTTAAAGTTTTACAAGCAGAAAATCTTCGTACTAGATACATACTAAGAGATTGAATCTATGCACAGGACAGTAATAATACCTCGTTCGTACAATGAGACGAATATAATTGTTCTCTAATCTGCAAGTAAACGAATATCAGCATTTTCAAACAAACCTGTCTTTTGTGATATTGTTGAACTGATTCACAACTTACTGGCTACTAGGTATTAAGTTGTTAACAGGTGAATCATTATTTTAGTAGTAAATAACAAAGAGATTAGAAACTGTATTACAATGAACCTTCTTATTTCCTCTTGAATATAGAGGAATATAGTGAATTTACTTTGATACTACATAAATTGTTCTAGGTTATTTATCTTACTTTATATGATATTGTCATTTCTGTAAACTCCCTATTCAACATGAATCGCTTAGGGTTCAGGCTTCAATATCTTAAATTTACTCTAGTCTGTGTTACTTTTTCAATTTTCTATATCAAGTTCCATCCACACTTCAGGTCTTTTCCTTGCAGAAGACATTGCCTGTTTTACAACACATATTAATCTCTTAATCTCCTACCAGCACCTCTTCTCTTTTCAGAATCTGTGTAAATTATGTTCAGTGTAAATAATCAGTAATATTTAAATTAATTTATTTAAAAATACAATTAAAAAAACATAAAAGTGGAATGCTATTTCACAAGTCAACACATTGATTCTGTTCATATGAGGAGGCTCTGCCATTGCTGGATGTTTTATACAGTCCAGTGGTCGTAAGAACCAAGTTCCTCCCAATCGCTTAGCACTTCCTATTAAGAAACGGCCTGATGTCCAATCCCATTTATCCTAATACCGTGACCTCAGAAGACCAATTGCAAAGCACTTGTTTGTTTATAAATTGCCTTATCAGCTATTTCTTTCTTGCTCTGAGGAGAGCACTAAGCCGAAACTTTAGCAGTTTGGTATAACAAGGCCAAAATAAATAAGTGAAACTGGGATCAGTCAACTTGCACTAGAATTTTTTTTATCATATTTTATCTTCTATCCTCAACATCTCAGTCCTGCACCTCAGCGAGAGGGGAAGCTCCCATGGAGGGGCAGTTATGATTTGATATGATATGGTTTTTCAATAGGGGTCAACAATACAATAATTTCATGACATTTAAATAGCTATACAATATTATAACAATATTTAATATTTTGGTATGTATTGTTTAAAAATGTACTACAATTTTAGCCTTTTTGTATGCACAGGACTGCATGAAACGATTACATAAAGATCTTTTACCACTTCCTTCAAATTTACAAGTTTATACCAGCTGATCAATCGACGAGCTAACCAACACATTGGAAAAGATTGTCATGAGATAGATCTAGATGTACATCTAGATCTATCTCATGAGGGACGGAACTATTTGTATTACGATTTAATCCAGTTTAACTAAAGGTAGTATGGACTAGTGCACTATTGCAGAAATTTCAAACGATGATAATGTGTATATATTCTATAAAAAAGTAGAATATCACACGCTCTCTAGTTTGGAGAACGTGTGATGGTGGTCACCAGTCCACCATGAGATACTGGATAAATCCAATGCTCTATACAATCTCAAGTTAATTTGTTCTACTTCCCCCAAACATTCTTTGACCTTATGCTTCACTTTGCTCAGCTATGTCTGTGGAAAAATACATCGGAACGGAGTCAGATTCCTTGATTCTAGTGTCTCCAGCAAATAAAAAGGTTCCGGTTGTATGTTGATGCACAGAGAGTGGATCATGAATGGATTTGTTTTCCTAGCTTGAGAGGTAGCTTTATCAAGCTAAATGCGTCTAGTGCTGTTTGGCTTTTCAAACATTTTTCTAAATGAGTTTAAGCTTTACTGTCCTCAGCCAATGGTGTCGGAACCTTCACACTCACAGCATTTCCCAGGGAATTTCATATTACTGTCCTAAGTGTCCTTTCAGGCTCCTTTGTCTCTTCATCGTTGAAAAATCCAAAATAGGTCCTTACGCTTGTTTCAACTGTGGTCTGTGCTTATCTGTCTGTCTTGAGCATCATCTCGTACTTTGGAAAAAAAAATTATATTGCCGTTATAATGCAAAAAAGTTGGATTCATTTTTTCAGTTTTTATGATAAAATATCAAACTAATTGTATAGAATGGAACATGACAATTTCCCCATAATATATTACATCCCTACTAATATACCTATTGGTTACTATTTCCCATTCTCACTGTGTGAACCCTTTTATTTAAAAAATCATGTTGAGTTTGGCATGAATATGATTAAAGATGAGATGGTAATCTCCATTCACAGTACCAAGAAAACCAGGGTTGCAATAACTGAAGTGAGCTGGCACCAACATCTCACTTCAGGGCAGTCTCTAAATGCGCTTCTTTCTTTCATCCCAGTCTAAGAGAACTAATGCAAATGATACAGAAGGTAGTGGTGAAAAGGCATTCAAAAATTTTTTTTAATTACCTTGGGTACCAAGAGAGCTTCATCATTAGTTTTTGAGAAGTGGAGTGAACATCAAAAACTTTTGAATGAGAGCATTATATTGAGTAGAAATATAATATAATTGGTGTCTGAATGCCGCTTTTGGTTAAGAATTGATTGAGAGTGAATGAGATAACATTTTCCCAATTCACCAAAGTGTCATTGAAGGCAGAAACACTTCAAGAAATCTTACATTGTTATTGTGGCACATGGAATACAAACTGCAATATTACATGTCTTGCACAGTATAATGTGTGTGCGTGTGTGTGTAGGGGGGGAGTGGTGGTGGGGTGGGGATGGGGGAGGGTTACATTCATTGATGATATCAAAAGAGCACCCACTGTTAAGAGCAATCTGAACCCAGTGCTAAGGTGGACAAAAAGCAGTGGCATCAATTCAGCAAGATTAAAAGAAAACCTACTGTACTATTGAGTGCATCAATTCTGGAGTACAAAAGAGGGAGGTAAGTGTTGAGATGAGGAGAGGGCTGGCTCTAGTCTCTACATAACCTCTTGCCCCAACACAAAGCAGCAGTTTGAACCTCTCAGAGCAGCCGCATACATACATAGACTTGTCTGCATGCTAATTCTAGGCAGATACAATTGGAAGCACTAAAACCCTCAATGTCACATGCAAATCACGTCTCCATTTAATTCCACAGACACAAACTGTCAAATACTGCAGTGATAAGCCTAGGGAACAAGTGAGACCACTACTGATTAAAAAGAGCATGCAGGGAAAGGATGCTGCAACAAAAAAAAATACACTCAGTCATAGTCCTTAACCCAGAATAACCCAGAATATATTCTTCAGTTCAGTATACAAGCAAAGTGTAATTGTGGTCTTGTGGTCACTTTAAGTGATACTGTATGTGTGAGATATGGTCTTAAAGTAGGTATTAGAAAAAAATCAATTGAGCTTTGCAACACGAACTATAGATTTTAGTGGTGTGTTTTCCCAACAGTTAAATCAACCTCATGTTTCCCTAGAAGGTAGACGAAATTGGTAAACTGCTTTGAAGGGGACGATGAGCATCTTCCATGTGGATATATCATTCAAGGCAGATTATTGTACAATAAATCCAACAACTCTAAAACCTCCACTAAAGAATCACTTGTGCAATATTCATTTGGATTTCAAGTACATTTATTATATATAACGCCATAAGAAAAGTTGTTATAATCATCAATCCTGATTCCTCGCTGTCTGACATTCATTTGCTGATATCCATTTTCTTTTTATGCTGGAAGGGGTATGTTTCATTATAACTATTTCAAATTGTGGAATCGTCAACACGCCTCCTCCGCAGATGTGGTCCAGATTGACTCGAGATCTATTTATATCATGTTTTACCCATATTTTAATCTAATAGTACAGGACCCAGAACAACAATCTATCTATCTATCTATCTATCTATGTATCTATCTATCTATCTATGTATCTATCTATCTATCTATCTATCTATCTATCTATTTATATATATAAATATATCAAAGTCAGCTGGTTGAATGTGCATTTACTCATAATCACCAAAAGATTGAGCTCACATCCTCATTTTAGTAAGGACATTTCTAGGTGTACTCTGGTTTCAAACTCTGTCCAACGTGGACATTTAACTTGTATAATACTTACATGTTGAATATTATTACGTTCTTTCAGGATCAATATGAAGAATATCGCCACTGTTTCATTATATCTCACCTGATAAGTTATTTTTGCATTAAATTTAAATAAATTTAATAAGTAATTTAATGCAGAGTGGTTTACCATTATAGGAAGCACAAAATTATTTCGGGAAAAGACAGTTTAAAAGGAAGTTTTGACTCATGATTGATTAGTGCAATTTCTCTCTGCAGCAGGTTGGGAAGGTAAAATAGGATTCAGGTATAGTGAAGGAGAAAGAACATTACAAATTTGAAAAAAAAAAATTCAGCTTATTTCTTGCAGACAAGAGAAGGATCCATAAGTCACTACAATCACGATAAAGCCTCTGCTAACTACAAATCACAAGCCTTCATTCATCCTTCGCTTTGGTTAGTGTCCTCTGGACAATATGGTCAATCCTTCTCTTCTACTCGCTGTCCCAAGAATTTAGTCCCATTGTGGGGAGAGAAGCAGAACCAATCAAACCACAGTAACCAGCAATCAGTCCGGGACCTTTCATTCCCCTGACTGAAGGGTCCCGTACCACTGCCACCCCCCCCAAAAGAGCCTTGCATACATGGTTAAATCAGTATCCCAAAGACACTCGATAACAGCTGCTGGTCTCTGGAGTTGGTAGTGGTCTGGTCGTGGGAAGCAGCCATCACAGACACCTTCCAGTTGACAAATTTTACTGGTGTCACTTGCACCTCAATGCACAATCAATTCAAGACTTCCCCCTAATGCTGACGCCTCCGAGCCAGGAAATTCTTTTTGCACAAAACCAAAAAGCATGAAGCATTTTTACATGTATAAAAGGGGAGCTATATTAATTGTAGCAGGCTTTCACTGTGATGTAAGTATATGGAATGTAACAGCCTTTTTTTATCTGGCCTTTCACAACTGTTTTGAAAGCTACTGATTTTAAGACTTCGACTGAGGGGCTAGGTGGATGTTCCCTTTCAATGATTCTTTTGAATAAAAAATAATTGCCAAAAATATACGCTTATAAGAAGTCAACAAGACTGGGGCACATGCAGGGCAGATGATAATCTTAACCGTGAGTTGCTGAGACGTAACTGTGAAGATTTATTTTTCAAGATTTGAAAATGGGCACTTCACAGCAATTTATTAGTATAAATTGCTGTGAAGTGCCCAGTTTCAAATCTTGATCCACAGTATTACCACTCAACAGGCCCTTGTGATTTCTTTCTTTAACAAGTTCAGAAAAAAAATTAACCTGGTGTCATAGCTATGACCTATATTTCCTTCAAAATGTTGTGCAAGGTTTTCAAAATGATAGCAAATGTAGATTCAAATGTTCTTAAATGTGGGAAACAAGTTTATAATTATATAACCGAAAAGTCTTGGATATAATGATATGGCCTTGGTGTCTGCCGCTTCCACCTTCTATCCTTCGTGTTAATGCAATCTAAACAAAAACAATTTTATGAATCGTTTTCAAATGTTATAACCACATAGATCCTAATGCAAGATAGTGGAGTGATTTTGGGAAAGGTAGGTTGTATATTTCCGACACTAAGGGGAGCTTATCTCAAAAACCTTTCGGGTCGTATTTTCTCAACTATTGGTCCGAAGTCTAAATTTGGTGCATATGAGTCGACTCGAACAATCTTTGTATACTATCTTGTATTTGTTGTGTTTTACTTTAAATGATTCATATTTTACTCACTAGGGGGAACTTTACTTTACGAAAAACACTGTTTTTAGACATAACTCAAAAACTATTTCATGGATAATTTTCTAATGTTATCCCCCAATAAGCCTTACTGCAATTAATAAATGGATTTTTCTATGATTGATTTTAAATTAAAAAAATGGATTTCTACTTCTTGATACTGTAAACAGTACATTTAGCATGTCTATGTCTTAACCCCAAGATCTACCTCTCTGTTTATACAACTGTTTATATATTAAAAAAAACTAGGCCTAAGCTGTCGCCCACAACAGCAAGGGTAGATCTACGAAAGGTGCACAATCTATTGAGAGGGAAAAGCCATATCTCTGATTAAACTCCTCAAATTATATGTGAAGTTATGTCCACAGTAATTTTTGTTAAAAAAAAAAAGGGCCAGATGTTGGGCATACTTTAATAATCCTGTAATAATTCCTAAGGTGTTGTAAAGATGCTATATTGTTGTAAAGATGCAACATATAATAGCAAGAGCATCTTAAAGAAAGAAGATTGAACAAGCTTAAATCAGAACTTAATCAGAGGTCCACATTTAAATGCTGCATTATTTAGAAGTACACTGATCAGCCAAAATATAAAAACCATCTACCTAATATTTCAAGTGGTCCCCGTTTTGCGTCTAAAACAATTCTACAGCTAAGATTTTTGTCTTTTTTTTTTATTTCATTAACATATACTATCAAGAAATGGTTTCTACTAATTTTGGCACAAGCCATGAAATACGTGCAGACAAATGTAGAAAAAAAATAAACAAAAAACAAACAAAATTATGCAATGCATGTTTTTTCAACTTCCTATCAGAGCCAGATATCTGTGCTATGGTAGTTATTCTGTCGACTTAGACGACACAAAATGTTCTCTTGCTGCCTAATATATCACACCGATTGATAGATTGGCGTAAAGCAAGTTTACAATCCAGTCTGGTAAGGCATAGTACCACTACAGTACGAACTGTTTTGGCGCCGCGAGAGTGGCTGACAGTCAAATAGCTCCGCCTGCGTTCTCTTGTGTTGTGTGCTGAGGAAGTAGCATCAATAAGAGGGATGCTTTATGGCTGAACAAGCTGGTGAGGAGAGTTTGGCTGTGTGGTTGCCATGATGCTGAACTCCCAAATGTCAGTATCAGAGAGGAAGATCATCAACAAACAATCATCCATCATGGCACTGCTCTACAGATTGACTGAGGAACTCGTTTGTCCCACAGGCCATGAGACTGTTCAACTTTTCAAAGACCTGGAGGGGAG
Organism: Lophius piscatorius; assembly: GCA_009660295.1. Classification (NCBI taxonomy): domain Eukaryota; kingdom Metazoa; phylum Chordata; class Actinopteri; order Lophiiformes; family Lophiidae; genus Lophius; species Lophius piscatorius. The sequence goes on along the minus strand of VRLP01005274.1, from coordinate 27,074 downwards.
AGAAACGGTGTGAAGCTCAGCATTCTATGCACTGTATTCTTCTAAATCGTTTTTTCACTCAACATTCATTGCACTGTTCACTCTTCATATGTCCCTCACATATTGTTCACTGCATGGTTCACTTTACAGCCACCTCAAACTGCTGGAACAGTAGCTCCAAGCTACAATAAGCCTTCTGTACTATAGTCTACCTTGATTTTATTCAAGTTACTATTACCTAGACCAACAGTTGCGTAAGGATTGCATTGTACATTATATATGTAATGTATCGTAATGTTGATTGAATCTGCAAAATCACTGCAACTTTGCACTATTATGTTTGTTCTAATTATTGGGTGAATCTGATACTGGACACCTGAATTTCCTTTCTGTCAGAATAAACGGTCACAATAAAGGGTGGAAAAGTTAATAGACAGATGCTCTTCAGATGCACTGGGCCTCATCCAACAGTATGATATATAGGCATTCTGTGAATTCATATTCTACAACGGCAGCATGGTGGCGTAGTGTTTGGAGCCTCACAGAAAGAGGGTTCAGGGTTCAAATCCACCTATTTTGTCTTTTAAATGAATCACATTATATTTTTAATTGTAGGTGAGATAAAATCAATACAATATTTTATTATTTTAAAAAGTCAAGTGGGACCAGAACCATTAAAACTGGAACACCACACCAAGGGTTAAGGCCTTTTTCCAAGGGATTTACACAATAGATCTGAATTATTACTGTCAACACTGTGTCTCTGTTCCTTGGAGGACAAAATTCTGTATCCTTTTCACCTTAAATATGAGCAGCAGCCTGTTTTTCCCATGTGCTTCAGTGATTACAGCCCTACCTTGCAGACTACAATCTGAAGAGGAATAAGCCAAAATTAGCGTAAGTGCTTTTAATTTGGCAATTACCATACAATTACCATACTTGCAGTCTCCTCGTGACATTCATCACTTAGCAGTAAGATTGTAGATGTCATGTTTGTCACATAATTATCTATTCTAGCATTACTGTCAAGGATAATTAATAATTACCCCTCATGTCTTACTGTATACACTGGAATCTGGTCAGGAGATGTAAAGCGCCATGCACCTGCTCATTGCTGTTCCATTTTTAAAGGGAATTACTCACTCTTACATTTTTCTGCTTTTCACAGGGCTGCCTCTATGAAACTGTCAATTTTCTCCAAATTGCAGTAATGGCTGGTGCGATTTGGTCACATTGTGCTCAGGCACAGTCTTTTGGCTCCAAGTGACATGGGACAAATTCATCCACAGCGTGTTACCTCACCCTGTGGCTTAAAGAAAGTAAACCCTCAGCTTCAGAGGGAGCTGTTCCAAATTCTGACATTTTAATAGAGAAAAGTGCAATTTACCAGCAAGTCACATTACTATACATTGTATTAATCTTTATTTATAGTCAATGTTTATATGTATAAATATCATGGAGCATGAAAATATTTTTCAAAAATCCTGCTTTAAGGTATTTATTGATTCCTCTTCGCTGGATATACTGCATACACAAAAAGAACATACACCAATTGATTAACAGAAGCATTTTGGCATGCTGATTGACGGATATGAGTAACATTTAAATTAACAGCTGAACCAGAAGAAAGCTTTTCACATGGAAACATGAAGGATTAGGAATTATCTCATGTCATAATATTGACTGTCCCAACACGTTGGTGGAGGGAACTAACTTTGCCAGAATTTTGTTTATTCTGCAATAAAATATATTTATTTCATCACCATTTATTTGTTTTCCTGTCTGTCTATCTATCTGTTGTTTGTTAGTTATCATTGAAAAATTTCAATTAAATTTTGTAGAGGCCAGTGGTATGGGAAGATGCAGACCCATTAAATATTGCATTATATTATTATTATCATTCCATTGCAGATTTAGAATGCAATTGTTTGTATTGTTATTTTTTCTATAGGGTTATAGGGGTACACATGAATCAAATGTTTCTTCATGTATACAAGCAGATAATTATGTTTTATAACTTTTGAAATTTAGGCTGTTTTGTGTTTACTAGGCACGACACAGTCTTGGTGGCGTGTCCTCCAGTTTTAGGTGGGTAAATCCAGCTCTGCAATGGATTTAATATGTACACATAACAATCATTTTAGCAGAAATATTCTAGGTACAGGGAAAAAACACAGTTGTCGAAGGGAGACCTTGCATGATAAAGTTTCAAAATAGTACTTTAAAGTTGAACCTGAATAAGCTGGGTTCTTTATGTTTAAAGAGGGTGTCTGATTTTTGTATTTATTTATTTATTTTAATCAGGTGACACAAAGTCACTCACTATGGTTCTAAAATTATATTGAACTGCATTTGTATCATCCAGGCTCCAAAAGATTGAATTAATGGTTCCGTAAAAAAATTCTGGAAACTAAGGGACTATAAATTGGACGAAAAAGTATTGAATAAACTAATTAAAACAAACAAAAATATTAAGGACTACGGGACCAAAACCGAAATGCATTTGATTTAGTAAAAATATTACAAATGGAGATTTATGGCAGAAGTAATTACTCATTTCTAAATATCTGAGAGAAAATTATTTATATTTGCTTTATATTTATATTGGCTTTCCCTTCTCAAACCAAATTGATATGATACGATAAAATTCAATGTTTTCTGTGATCCCACTGATGTGTTTGCAGAATTTGGTCTTATACAGTTCATAATATTTGTTCATTGTCAGTATTCATTTTTTATCTTAAATTAAAGTACTCACCCATGTAAATATGAAAAAATATGTTGACATTTTGAATCTAAACTGAGGTCTTCCTCAAACTCCCATGCCCAGGTGCTTCAATTTAGTATTCAGAGGGAGAAAATAACAAAATATGCTACCCCAGTGTCAGAAATTTACAACCAATTTTTCCCAAAATCACTTCAGTTCTTCCTCGCACTATGGTCCATGTTGGAATAAAGTTTGAAAATGATCCATTAAATTGTTTTTGAGTGAGCTTCTGGTACATTGAAATTCATGAACTTTACGAAGCCGCTCTAGAACTGAAAATAAAGCTGAAATTACATTTTCACCAGCGCCACAAATTTAAGCAATTGAAGCTAGAATAGGGAATAACAGAATACTATTAAACATTGAACAACAGTACGGTAACACAACAGTGACTTAAATGTGACATTTCAGTTAAAAACAGGACACAGTACTGACTGACTGACTTAAGCCCCATACAGCAGAGATGCCGTGCACTCTGCTGGGAATCATGAGGTCTTTCTACGGTTTTAGTTCATACCCCTGTTTGCAGAGATTTCTCAGAATTCTCTGAATCTTTTTCGATATTGTAAGCTGTAGTTGTGAAATCCCCCAATTCTTCACCACTAAACACTGAGAAACGTGGCTCTTAAAAACTGTGGATAAATCGTCTTTTTACTGTTATATTTGAATTGAACGTCAAAAATGATTCCATCTTATTAATGTTTACAGCGCATCCTAAACTTTTTTGGATTGGAGGTTTTACACTTGAAAACGTTCTTGTCATTCAAGTTGATAAAGGAGAAAGGAGCAAGCCAGAGGAAAGTTAGCCTGAGCGGTTGGAATTTAATTGTGACATGTTACTCTTGACATATTTTGTTTTACATCCACCATGAGAGGAAGTCATATTTTCACCTGTGTTTGTTAATCTGTCTGTCCCACTAGCTAAGATTACAGACGAACTAATGGACGGATTTCAATAAAATTTTATCCAAAGGAGGCTTTTAGAATATTCTACAGATGATTACATTTTGGTGAAATTTACGTGTTTCGCAGCATTTAAAATGATAACACATTGTTGTTTTAATTTGCAGTATGGTCTGTTATTTTGATACCTTTGTTCATTTGATTCCTGTCCAGCCAAAGAAGAATGTAGGAAACTGAGTAGCTTCCAAACTGGTTCTAACCAATAACATATTTAAATAACACCACAGAAGATGGTCCGAACATAGTCACAGTTGCGCATATTTGTAAATGAAGTTACCACGTAATTATATCCGAGATCTAAAATTAATATTGTAGGAAAAATAATGGAAATAAGTGTTTTTAACATCAGTAAGATAACTGCAGTAAATGTGCTTTCAATCAGTACTTGATACAAAAAAAAGAAAAAAATAATTACTACAAACAAATATAAAAATTGTTTTGTATACATAAATACCTCACATATAATTGAAAAAAAAACTTAAGCATAATTTTGAGGCCTAGCCAGTTATATTTGTTGGGCCAATCACACACAGATAGAAAAAAAACAACCTTCAATGCATCAACAGAGACACAATTTCCTCATGAGCAAGCACTTTGCAGCAGTCATGAAGAAAAATAACCCTAATAAGCAGAAATCCATCAGAAAGTTAAATGTAATTAATAAATTCTTTCATTTAGTTGAATTCTGATCATTTCCAACTGACTCCAAAGAGCAAATTATTTATTGATTAAGGATGAACGCGAATTACTTTTTTTTTCTGTGTCTCATGATTAAAGACAAAGACATCCCAGCGGGTTAACTTTACAATTTTATGCATCATTAACTCTACCGATAAAATGCAGGGGCAGTGTTTTTTTTTTAGATCAGTTGCAGGGGAGAGACACTGAACATGGTCAGACAGGGAGAGTATACTCCGCACAGGTGTCTTGTGTTGAACTAATTTATCTCTGTCCCTTATTTTCAGTAGTATGCTAGATCTGAAAAGCAACAGACTTGGGAGACAGCAAAGTTAGAGAGCTGAAAAGCTCAATGAGTTTATTATATTTTAGTGTTTGGAAAAAGAATAAAGACTGTGGTTGGTTGATTTTCCTTCAGGAAATGTGAGTTTTATTAAACATTTCGTTAGCATTCCACTATGTAACCTTACTACACTAATCAGAAAAGCTGATAAAAAACTCGACTAAAGCAACAATAAATAAAAATGCAATAGACACCGTAGTGGTGCCAGCAAGCTATGTTATAATGGAGGAACAAAACAACGGACACAATGAAATAAAGCATAACCAAGGAACCTAAACAAGGATCCATTAATTATATAAATCTACAGTGGCTGGAGCCAATTTCACAGAAAAAGGCAAGACGAATTGTAATTTTTACACAGCATGTAGTGGACCTGTTGCTAGGCAACACAGTGATTGTTGTTGTCTGATGTTGTAGCCCACTCACCTGTCTCTGATCTGTGTAGGCCTAGATAGTCTTCTTTCATCTCTATTGCTTGACTCACTTCTTATAATAAACAGTCCTCCAAGCTTTGTCCCAATATAACCAGTCCTCCCATCCTCTCCTGCTCTATTACAGGTCATCCGCTGTTTTCCTGCTAGAACCAGGTCTTCTTGGTCACAACGTACCATCATTACCAGTCCCTCCAGCTTCTGTCCCAGTGCAACCTGTACTCTCAGCCTGTGAGAAGGAGTTGTAATGCCGTGATGCACTGCCGCTGGGTCACAGGTGCATGCTTCCTCACTATAGCCAGTCCTCCCAGCTTCTGTCTCCCACTATAACGACTCATCTAAGCATCTCATTCCCAAAATAACCAGTTATCAGCTTCTGTATTCCACTATAATCAGTCGTCAAACCCGCTCTATCCCACCATACCAGTCCTCCTAATCTCCCTGTCAGACTAAAACCAGTCCTCAGCCTGTCTTTCCCACTATAATCTGTCTTTTCAGCATTCCTGTCCTTCTATAATGTCCTGAGTCTCTCGTTACAATTATGACTAACTACGACCAATCTTCATTTACATTAAATAATACCCTTTTTTTTAGTTTAGAAAAAGCAGAAATAATTTTGGCTAGTGTTCAGATGCAGGGACATATGTTGACAGATTGTCACAACTTGGTTTATTCTGGATACTGATTCATTTTATTCTAAGAGCATCATGTATTCACATCTGTTCTATTCTTAGGTCACAATTATAGATTTGAAAAAGATTAAACTTGTTCTTCAATTTTAATAACAAAGAGAGGTAGTAAGGAGCATACACAACAAACAGTATTTATGGTCTGCAGGTCTAGAGCAAACTGTTTATGTAATTATCTTACCCAACAAATTCACCCGTGAACAAACATTTGGCGAAAGAGGGGAAGCAGCAGCGATATCAGCTATGGTAATCCACTTTCTTCCGATCCAGGGTTGGGCAGTGGCTGCAGCAGGCATTCTAGGTTGATAGTAATATGATGACATTTAGCAATAGTTTATGGGAAAATACGATAATAATAATAATAATAATAATAACAACAACAACAACAATAATTGTAATCATCGTCATGATAATTTTGTAATCAGTGGGCATCCCTTAGTAAACAGCAGAAGATGCAGCCCCAATCCATATGACCCTGCAGGGTGACAAAGAACAAAGACTCCAGGGAAGGAGTCAAGTTAGTAACATGCAATAATCCAGTAACATGTATTGAAGTGAGAGGGGTGTATAAAGAGGGAGAGAGAGAGGAAGGCAGGGAAGCTCATTGCATCATGTGAGAACCCTTAGAAGTCTAAACCTATAGCAGCATAGTTAAGAGCTAGCTTATGCCACTCTTAATTATAAGCTTTATCATAAAGGAAGGTTTTAAGCCTATTCTTAAATGCAGAGAGGGTGTCTGCCCTCCAAACCGGGTTGGGATATGGTTCCACAGGAAAGGGGCTTGATAGAGAGCTGAAGGCTCTGGCACCCATTCTAATTCTGGAGAGGCTAGGGATTACAAATTAAACTGCATCCTGGGAGCACAGTGTTCTGGTTGGACAGTATGGAACTATGAGCTCTTTCAGATATGCTGGTGCCTGATCGTTAGGGGCTTTGTACCTGAGCAGAAGGATTTTGAATTCGATTCTAGATTTTACCAGAGGAAAGGCAGGGAAACTAATATGAGAGAGATATGTTTTTTCCTGTCAGCGCACTCATAAAGTTGATTTATTAAAATAAATTTCAACCCATGGAGATAGGGTTTAGATGATGTTACCCCCAAACAATATTCTCTTTGCCAGCTTGCACTGGACTGGGTAATATAAGATAGCTAACGTTAGCCTTATGTGGCACAGCGCCTTTCCAATGCAGTGGCTTCAAAGTAAATTTTATGTTTTTTTGAGATGAGTTCTGAGTTGAAGTCGACCAATATTTGAACCTATTTTTCAACATTAAGTCAATTAAATACTCTGAAGGGCCAAGGCCCCAGGATCCAAATATGGTTGATATTGATATTTCTAGACAACAATTACCAATTTTCTCAACAAATATCATAGAATGTTCCATCCGCTGTTTGTGAGAATATATGATGGTGAGATACAAATGTCTGAAAGAACATTTAGACTGACATGATATGGTAAATAATAATGTTTTTCAAAGGAGAATAAAAAGCAGTTCAGAGAATTTCATCAGCTCCCCTTTTCCCCTATTCTTTGAAGTATTTTCAGATGTTTTATGCCCTGATAAGTAAAAAAAAAAAAAAAGTATAACAGACATGACTCAATCATAGTTCACTTTTGCTTGAATTAAATCTAAATCACAATATTAGTATTACAACAATTCCGTGATAAGTTAATATTGTAGCTTTAAATAGTGAGTATTTACACCACATTTGTTACCAAAGCAAAAAATGTAAAAAATCCTGCTTATAATGATTGGTCCTGGCAACGGTAAAAGCTTTTATGTAAATGCCAGTAACTAAATTGTGACCTGGAAACAACGGCAACTTAGTAGTGAGTTTGCAGCTAAATGCATTAGTGGATCAATTAAACACTAGCCTCCCTAAGCGTTGGTTACTATAGTAACTGACCAGAAAAGGGAGTGAAAAAGATTGGAAATATAGGGGAGTGCACATTGAAATCCTCATGTTACATGCTTTCAATTTGTCTTCATCATGAGAACGAATAGTCCTGCCTAAATCATGTTTTCCACAATGGTGCATGTGAAATCTCTTAAAATGTAAAGTCACAAGTGTGCGGTATTATTGTAACATTTACAATAAAATCAGATATGTTTTCATGCTTATGGCATCATGTTAGTTCACCTTAGTTGTTAGATGCTTTTTAATTTTTAATTGCATCTCACTGGCAGGTGTGTATAAACAAGATAAATACAAAATATGAGCTTCTTTATCTTCCTCTTTCGGCTGTTCCCATAAGGGATCGTCACAGTGGATCATCTGTTTCCATCTTGCCCTGACCTCTGTCAAAACAGCCAACTGCATTACCTCTCTCACCAAATTCAGAAATCTCTTCTTTGGTCTTCCCTTTTTTCTCCTGTCTGGCAGCTCCATCTGCAGCATCCTACCAATCCCACTATCCTCCTTTTTGTCTCTTTTACTCTGTCTCAATGATGTCTAACCTGGACTGTCTCTCTGATGTGCTGTTTTCTAATCCTCAGAGACAAAATGCAATTATTTCCGGTATTCTCTTTACTTCTCCACCAAAAAAACATTCTACTCTTTCCCTGATCTTCATTGTGTGGCTCATCAGATTTAAACCTCTCTAGAGACTACGGCTTCCTCTCACTGTCCAAGATAGTGTTGGACAATCTTATTAAATACTCCACTGAATTATCTGAGCTGCACTCACTTCATCCTTACTGGTCTCTGGACCTCTTTATCAAATTTCGCACATCTTCCATCCTTCTCTTTCTCTCATTTTCTTCATTCAAAAATTCTCTTTGTATTCCTGGCTATTTTTCCTCATCCGTTGTGCCATCCCACATCTTCTTCGCCAATCTTCTCCCGCATACTCTCTCTTCCTCATTCAACCAGCAAGTCTCCTCATCTTCTTTCCTGTGACCAGATGACACACCACGTACCTTCCTACCCTTCTCGCTCATCACATTAGCCGTAGTTGCCCAGTAATCCGGTAGTTCTTCACGACCACCAGGTTCTCTACTCCTCCCTAAAATTCACACAGCAGCCATGCCTGGACTCGAATCAGCGGAACTGGTCTTGATATTCTCGATGCAGCAGAACTGGTCCCACTACCCTTCTTTAAATGTCAAAGCTTTCACCATTTGAGGAAGCTTCCACAGCTTCCACCATTTGATCTTCTGCATTACATTTCCCCTTTTCCTCCTAAAAACTACCATTCTACCTTGCAGTCTCCAATCTCTTTCAGATTACATCTTCATAATAAGATGTAGTCCACCCGGTGCTACTACCGCCACTCTTATATGTCTACCTCTGTTCCTCCCTCTTCTTGAAATACATGTGCACCACAGCCATTTCCATGCACTTCCAATCCCTGTGTGTAGGGGGGGGCTACGGTGGCCTTCAAGTGTCAAAATGATGCCCGTCTATGACTGTATCAAGTAGATTCCTATATTTGAAAATTGTGCTATATATAATATTATAATAATAATATTAATAATAATATTATTGGACTTCATTGTGGTAGCATTTTATTGCAAATGGTAGCTATCTGTTTCGCATGCTAATACAAGCTAGAATTTAATAATAGTTAATGGTTAACAGTTTCAAATTTTACTCTTCTAGTCTGACAGGCAGAGTCAGTCAGTTATATAGTTCCGCCACTTCAACCAAAAAGGGCAAACGGCTCTCCCTATTGCCAGTGTTCAGTTTGTCTATTCAAGGCAATTGTACAAATACGGCAGCGCAACAGGGCAGACTCAATGAATGACAACCCACAACCTCTATATTAGTGCTCATTCTAAGTTATCATAAAGACAACAAGTCTTAGTTTCAGGTGATTATAGACTAATAACCTCATCTCTTCCACGAGCTACCCATAAATCCTCCTCACTGGACCTTTAAAAAAATCCATATCATTACCTTTACATCCTTTATTCACAAAATAGATTCCATGCCAGTAAGCATATATCATTTGTCTGGTATGGCATCATCAACTATGGCCTGAATGCAACATGAAGTGATGACAGCGTTGACACCATTTAAATTGCCATCATAAAAATGTGTTTTTTTTGTGTAAATTTTTGTGATTCTTTTCTGTACCTTATGGCAGTCCATATCATAACACAACTGCCACCTTGGGGGCTCCGTTCACATTAACATCATCAAAGCTCTCCCCTATGGGAGGGCAAAGTCACACAAGTGATGTTTTGCTGAATCAAAACAAATATTGGAATATATATTGGAATGTTAAAGATAATTTCATGTAGAACACATAAAAAGGTTATGTTTTGGGTTCATGACAGTTTGACCTCAGACCCAAGAGCTTTAATACAGTATATGAGTAACTTTATCAGAGTAGATAGAAACTAATCAAAACTAATTTATTTATTTATAGCCATAGCGTGCATGCATGTCACTTTGTGTCTTTGCATTTGATTGTACCAATCAAATGTGACTGGGATGTTGTTACTTAAAATCTTCAGAAATGTTGTATGTCTGTAATTTACTGGTCCATGATTTTTGGTTATGCATCATTTTTGGTAGGTGTCCTGTTACTGTTCCCTGCTTTGTGAACATAAATACTTCTCTAATTTTGATTTTATATGTACTGTGTAGTTCATGCCTCTATTGCTGTGCTGTATTTTAAAATGTGCATATTAATGAGCTGAATCTTAAATCATTCCATGATTTTTGCACGGAAGCAAGACAATAGATGTCATCTGGCAGCAAAGATAATTTGTATTGAATAGGGAGAAATGAAAGGCAATTAGATCAGAGGAGAATGCAATTGATGGTCACACGAGCCAGTGGTGCATAAGCCTTCAGCACGTTTGTAACTCTTTGGCTCTGAATAACTCATGTCAAGGTTGACTGCTGAGAGATGAATGATCATAAATTTGACATGCAAATGGAGGAAAGCATGGAGCTAAATTTAAGCACAGTAAGAAAATAATGCTAAACCATTATCCATATTCATCTGAAAGCTTTGGTGCAACATAGTGACTTCAACATTATTACCTCAACCAAGGAGGTCATGTTCCCGCTGCAGTTTGTTTGTCTGTTTGTCAGCAGAAAAAATCTGCTGGGCCAGTTTTTATGAAATTTGATGAAACAGAGCAGCACAGGCCAAGGACGAATCCCATTAAGTATCGGAACGGATTTGAATCAGAGTGTGGATACTTAAATTATTCTTCACTCGCCACTGTCTCTTCTTCCTTGCCGATTGGAAAGAGCAGCTTGGTAGAGTGAGCCAGACAGTCTATGAAAAAAGTATGTCTTATTTTGTGATGTCCATGGTTAAAATACAAATAAACATCCCCACAATTCAACACAACATCAAAGGTAGGTGGCATTACTGGATTTCATGTGAATCAGACGAGACACATGACGAGCATCCATATACGAACAGCGCTTTATATATGCAGGAAAAATAGTAACAGTAACAAGGAGAAAACAGGTACATACAAGGTCTCGGCAGATACAACCAAACACCTCTACTGGGTGATTACTGCGAGAAGATGATGGTGCTTCAGCTGTAAATAATCATATTTTAAAATAATTGCAATGCTTTTGAAAATATTTCCATAAATATGGTCTTTGCATTCACTGATTTACATATCATTGAAGTATTGTCTTCAACTCCCTAATAGGGAGGGCACTGGTCAACAGTCCATTTTGAAGTGAGAAAAAAGTATGTTTTTAGAACTCATATCTCCAACAAGGCTGAACGATCGTACACATGTGTAATATGTAGAAATCCAGAAATTACAATAGTTGGCAAAACTACACCAAAATAAATTTTAGAATAGTGAAAACACTAACGAATGAAATTGGAATTATATTTATTTTACACAAAAATGATATTATTTCAACATCACATGTTATCATTTTGACTTTGCATATATATTTATATTAAATTTTTAAAAATGACCATATAAATAGGCTACAGTGTGTAAGATTTGTCTCTATACTAAAAGTTTGAAATTTCTATTAGTTAGTTAGTTAGTTAGATTGTTTTAAATGTAGCTTTTTTCAATGCGTTAAACAATGCATAGTCTTTTTCTTAACATTAATGACGAGGCAGCAACAGATCCTCACACAGGTTAACTTTCTGGTAGCTGACTATACCAATGTTTTCACAGTACTGGAATGTATCGCAGTTTGCATAAGAAAACAGATAGGGTGAAATATAAGGACAGTGGGGAGGCATGATGATGATGATTAACAATGTTATCTCACAGAATTAAGGTTAAGAGTTTGAATACACCTGGGGATAAGTAGGTTTATTACGAGTGTCTCTATGTTAGTCTGTATGTCCTGTGATCAGCTGGTGTAACCCCGCCTCTCAGTGCCTGCTGGGATAGGTTCCTGCTCCTTGCAGCTTTGCACAGGATAATCTGTAACCGAGAGTTGAGGAACTTTTAGTGCTATCGCTTTACTGAAGGTATTTGATTGGAATAATTGAAGAAGAATCAGGGTGTACCCCACCTCTCGCTCAATGTCAGCTCTGATAGGCGCAAGCCCCTTCAATCCTGAACAGGATAAGTGGTTATGGATAATGAACAAATGAATGAATGTCAAATAACAGTTTTCCATGCAGAAGAATGAAAAAAATATAAGTGATTCTATTGTTTTATTTAAATTTCTATTGGGCAGCCACTGCTGCCAGTCCTTTGTCACCTATTTTTAATCAATATTTTTAAAGCGTAACTCTCCTAGCCCATGTCCCACACATCAATATGACCTGTCATTCATAAAAAACTTACTGTACAGCACAGCTGCCTCTTACCAAGACGATTCCAGGTTAAGATCCGCCTCAGCCATTGGAGCCTCCGGAGTTTGGTTCTCCCTGTTTTTGTGTTTCTACTCTCCGAGTACTTTGGTTCCCTCTTACATTTCAAGAACAAGATGTAGGTGAATTGGTGAGTCTTGATGGACCACGGGTCAGAATGTCATCGTGAATGGTTGTCTGTCTGTATGTGACACTACATGAACTGCTGTGGGTATATTTACAGTACCCTGTATCCCACACAGTGTCAGTTGGGGTAAGCTCCAGGCCCCCCACCTAAACCTAAACAGGGTTATAGAAAATGAATGAATGATTGAATGAATCATCTGTACCTGCATCAAAATGTAATTATTTCTTTCCTGGTAAATGCCCCATCCCTCGGCTAATATTTGATGGCAAAAATTTTCAGTAGTGCTTGTGTCAGAAAATGCCAGATCTTACAGTGTTTAAGAAGATGAGACAAAATTCCTGGATTTACTTTTTGCTTTGAATTTGCCCCCCGAAAATATGTTTTTCTCATGGCACATGCCCATCCTTCTACTAACTTTCACTTAAATCATTCCGCTGTTATATGTATGATTTACATATTTGTATAAGTACATTGTACTCAATGTATTACTTTATCTTAAACTTTATTCTATATACTAGTAAAGCAGGCCTTATGGACAACAAGCTGAAGACTAAGAGTGATAAGTGATGAGGGGCGACTGTTCTTGGTAGGGCGGGTGTCCACTTATCTGAAGGATCAGTGTTTCGATCCCCGGCCACTGTAGTCCACATGTCGAAGCAAAATACTGAACCCCAAGCTGCTTCCAATGGCTTTTCCATTGGTGTGTGAATGATGGCTTTAATGGTTTTATCGCCTGATGAGCAAGTGGCGCCTTGCATGGCACCCTTTATCATCACTGTATTGCCGAATGAATGAATGTTCACTGAATGTTTGTGTGAATGGGTGAATACTGGCTTGCATTGTAAAGCACTTTGAATGGTCCAGCAGACTGGGAAGTGCTATATAAGTACAGTCCATTTACCATTTACCATCAGCCATAACATTAAAAACATATTCCTTATATTTTGTATTAGGTAGATGGTTTTGATTAGGAATTGATGCTAAAACAGCTCTATAATGCAGTGTGCGTTCTGAAACCACACTGGCTATCCTTCGCTCCTTACATGAGGCCGTGAGACTTGACCTGACATTGACATTGGCAGGTAGTGACTCATATCTTTATGCTTACCCATTTTCTTTTTGTAACACATCAACTTCAAAATAAAATGTTCACATACTTTTTAATATATTCCTTTAAACTGACAAGTACTATTGTAAGGATATCTCCTTACAATAGTACTTGTATATCAATGTTATTCTGATGTCACCTATCATTGGTTATGATATCATGTCTTACATTGTATAAGTTTTATTGAATCTCCGTGATGTTCAATTTCTGTGTTGGGCATGAACAGAAAAAATGAGTGTCTCTGACAATTATAATTTGAAAAGCCGTCCTGCAGTCAAAGTAGGTAGGAGTATATTTATGCATTGGGAAAACATAGTCATTGTCAAAATTAAGACGGTTTTAAAAAAAAAGTTAAAAATTTGCTGTTATAGTTTGATTTTCTGCTAGTCGTAACGTGAAAAACATCATGTAGAAGATCTCTGCACCACTTAGTGCTGTGTTAATGTGACACATTGTATCTCTTTATCTTTCTAGATATTGATCCGGTCGTAATAATGAATAATTATTATGGGTTCCAGACTTTGTGATTAGTGTTGCTCTAAGTGAACCATTTTTCTCCTAGTGACAAAAGGGGGTTACCGTCATCACTGCTGTATATCCACTGTGTTTCCGCCTGGATATATTAAGATTAATTCTAATAAAGAGAGTGGGGACCTCACAGTAACATTCATTGCGGCAATATTATTCAGTACTTTTGCTATTCAATGTAACATTGAAACCAATGTTTAAGCAAAAGCACAATGGCTAATGCATCTTGCGTGTTGACAGGATGAATCCTAAAACTGTAGTGCATAGTATTTGGTTGTCCTACCTAAATTTCACCAAAGGACCAAAGTATGCTAATTGCAGTGATAAGTCCCCAGCAATTTTGTCTCTAAGGATGAGATAATTTTCTCAAACATGGCACCCTTCAGATAATTCTGTGGCTGGAGTGTCTCATCTCAGCTGAAGTACAGGGGTCATTAAGTGTTGTTGTGGGGAGCTAACTCTGGGGATGGACCCCATCCTCCACCAACCCTCCCCTAAACTCTCCCCACCATATCTTCTTCAACCACAGTAAAGCCTATTTTGTGAAAACAAAAACAAAAAAACACACATGTACCCAGTTGTCTTCCTCTTTTTCACTGTGCCAAATTAGAAAGAACACTAGTTAATCTCTCTGTTATCTTGTCTGCTGTATATACAGTGTATACTATATATAAATATATTTGCACATACAATTTATTTTAATTTTCTGTTGTTGGATTCTAACAAGATACAGTAATTTAAAGCCTCATATCATAATGGGGGCAAATAGTCTTAACATTTTCACTGGGCCGAGATTTTTCTAGATACTACAATTGCCGAACCACTTCATTGTGTAACCACTAATATGGCCCTTGTAACAAAGACAAACAACAAAGACATGTTGGTACTATGAGTGCCATCAATTCATAAAGAAGATCTATTTTTCTTTGGTAGAGGGAGTGTTTATTGCACCTCCAGCCTAGGAAGCGGAGAGCAGAGCACTCTGCTAGAGGCCCAAATGGATTTTCAACTATGGACCCTAAACCTTTCAAACCATAACGCTGCTGAATAGCAGTTAGAGGTTGCCATGCCAACACCATCTAGAGGGACATTTCAGCTGCATCAGAGAGAAAGCTTGGCCAGATGTCTTCAACAATTTGCTCTGAAAAGATTCACCATCCGCCATGCTCATTAGAGAGCAGCAATCAGAGGAACAGGGAGACGTGTGGCTTTCCTGTCTGGATGGCACGTTTCTCCATCCCTCAAATCTTTAAAAAAAAAAAGAGAAGATGGCCCTCTAAAACATGGTACTTTTCTGAGATGTGCAGCCTCTTCCATTGGTTGTTTTGGTGTATATTTTTCTAAAATATTTATGTCTTATTTTTGCATCTGTGACATGCCCAGTTCATTCTGCAGCTGACGTGTTCTGGCAGTGCAAAGAGGCATCTGGCTAACACAGAAGAGAGCAAGCAACTGTTTGAATTATTAATGGTATAAATCAACACCTGTGGTGTGGCTGACAGTTTGCAGGGGCATGGAAGCTATGGCTCTAGTCCTTGGGAAAGCTCTCTGACCCGTCAGGCCAGTAGCTCAACTAACCACTCCTACCCACCATTATGGGAATTGTCATATGGACTGAGACCAAATATACTGGAATTTAATTTAATTTCTGGAATCAAATTTTCTCACACAAACGGCACTCTTTTCAAAATAATTTTGCTTTATTTTGCTTATAACTTTTTTTTAACAATTTATCTAATTTCTGCACTGTAATCATCTTACAATAAATATTTAAATTTTATAAGAAGAATTACATTCCGACTCACATTCTATTTACTTTAGACTACAAACTGTGGTATAATGTATACTGATCAACTAAAACATGATATTCTTTCCCACGGATGCTTTTTGTTATGTAAATGAAATATTTATTCCTTCCCAAGTGTTTGGTATATTAAAGCCAATTTTTCATGTTACAAAGTCTCAAAATCTTGAATTTATTTTTTTTGTATAAGAGAAGGTCATGTTATGATTTGCTAAATTAAAGCATTAATTTTATTCAATCAAGTGTAATGGCATTTTACAACAAGATGAACAGAGGAGGTATAACCTATAGCCATATTTTCATGTTTTACAATAATTTTCTTTGCAAACTAGGATAGATTATAAGCCTATAAATGAACAACTAGAGTGCAATTGAAGGCCCCACAGCCCAATACAATATGCATATAAATATCAAATGAGTTTTGAGACATGCACCATAATATAAACAAATATGACAAGGTTCCTAAAGTGTTTCCTGTACAATCCTGAGGCCATGTCATGTCAAAAGGCCCTGGACCAAAATTTAGTATCTATTACTTTAGCTTATTTAACCTGCTAAAACATTAAGATGATATGCTCCTTGTCTTAACAATATTAGTTCCATATTTCTCTGTAGTTTGTTTTGTTTTCAAGTTTAACTGCTGTATGAAGACTGATTCTCATCTTAAATTCAGTCTAACTTTAACAGCATGAGGATGTTTCTCAAAGAATAATTGAGTGATTGAGTTGTCTTTATAATATATACTAACATTAAAAAGGGTTAAAGATTAAAAAGCAAGATCAACCTTAGCTGATCCAGCCATCCCTGGGAATGTGCATATGGGTTGCTACCAACAACGGGCAGGTTAAATCTGCCACAATGCAGAACTAACAGATACAAAAAGGAATGTATTTCACTCTATAGTTGTAATCTGTGTTGGGTTTTTGTTGAGTTATTTATATATTTTGTCTGATGTTTATTACTGCTGGCTGTGAACCAAATTGCCCCTCAAATTTTCTTAATTTTTGGATAATGAAAACACCTTGAACCTTGAAAAGTAAAAAGAGTTGAAAATGCAAAACGGAAGACTCCCCCTGTACCTTTCTGTATTCATTGAATAAGAAATTATAGACACTAAAAGTAGTGTTTGGTGCTCATTGACAATATCTGGGATTTATTTGAGCCCCATCACTAATCTGATGATTAGCTAAATCAAACATCCACAAGAAATAAATAGCAGGACTGCCCTGAAAACTGGTCAGTTGTAAATGTAGAGGGCCAAATATGCGGGTGATATATTTTAAGAATAATAATGTATGCTTTTTCATCCATTAGTCATACAAGTTATACACAGTATAACATCGTGAAATGTATTATCTGCATTTGACTCATCCCTGAAGAGCAGTTGGCAACTCCTGTGAGGAGCCCAGGGAACCAGGCTTTCAGGGTTTTGTTCAAGGACACACAGCAAAAAGGCTTGGACTAAACAGATAGATAGACAACTGCTTTACCTACTGAGCTAAAGTGCTCTAAAGTGTTCACAGCAATATTTAAATACAGCCAAATAAATCAATACTTGTCCTTTGGTTTGTACAAATAAATGATATACCAAACAAAGATATCAAAATTTATAAAGATTGTTTTCATATCTGAACAATGAGTGACGCTTTCAACTCATAGTGTCCAGTGTGTTGAGAAAAAGCCCACTGGGTCCTACACAACATAGCAAAGAGTGAAATGTTCAATAAAACACAAGTGTGGCAGAACTTGATAAGGAAGCTCTCAAATGGCTCGCACATCTCCACTCAGAGTGAAAGATAGCCTTGAAGCTAAGCTCTGTCAGTGAGGATGACTCCATTTCCTTCAGCCCTTCTCCTTCAAGACTGCAGGCACACTCCAGGTATGTGGATCAGTCAGAAGTCATTTGATTGAATTTCTATAACGCTTCCTGACAGCATTATTGCAGCCAGTGTCAATGACAATCCTAAAACTCTCCAGTTGAGCCAGCCAAAACAATGCTTTGTAAATATAAAGCTTTAAATCTTTCCCTTTTTTAATGATATTTCCATCGCTGAGTGTTGAGTCTTCTTTCTGATTGACACTTTGTCTGTAGCTCTGACAAAATATTCTTATATTCTTGCATTGATGGTTTTCTTCAGTGATGTGTTCCCATTTACCAGTCTAACATCGGGCTGGACGACGCCATCATCTTCCTGCTTCAGCGAGCTCTCTCTCACCTGGAGAAGCCTGGAAGCACCGTGATGATCACATTCTTTGATTTCTCCAGTGCTTTCAACACCATCCAGCCCAAGCTTCTGAGGGACAAACTGGAACTGACCGGAGTGGATGAGCACCTTGCATCCTGGATCCTGGACTACCTAACCAACCGTCCACAGTATGTGAGGACCCGGGATTGTGGGTCGGACGTGGTTGTCTACAGCACGGGGGCCCCACAGGGAACGGTCCTGGCTCCGTTCCTCTTCACGCTCTACACCGCAGACTTCTACTACAATTCACCCACGTGTCACCTGCAGAAGTTCTCTGATGACTGTGCAATTGTCGGTCTCATCACAGACGGGGACGACAAGGAGTACAGAGGACTGACGCAGGACTTCATGCACTGGTGCCAGTGGAACCACCTCCAGATCAACGCAGTGGTGGACTTCCGCTGGTGGCGCCCCTGAAGACCTTCTTTGATTCTGCAGTGGCATCGGCCATCTTTTATGGAGTGGTCTGCTGGGGCAGCAGCATTTCAGCTGCTGACAGGAGGAAACTGGACAAACTGATCAGGAAGGCCAGTTCGTATCTGGGATGTCCTCTGGACTCAGTGCAGGAGGTGGGAGACAGGAGACTGATGGCCAAGCTGTCATCTCTCCGGGACAACGTCTCCCACCCCATGCAGGACACCATCTCTGCACTGGAGAGCTCCTTCAGCGACAGGCTCCTTCACCCCAAGTGTGTGAAGGAGCGATACCGCCGATCTTTCCTTCCGGCAGCAGTCAGACTCTACAACCAGCACTGCTAGTAACACACACACACACGCACACGCACGCGCACGCACACACACACACACACACACCTACCTCACTTGCACTTTGCTCTATGGGACAATACACTACCCAACATATCCACAACTGCACATTTAATTTAATTTAATATTACATAATGTTGCTCTGTTATTCTGTATTCTGTAACATGCTCTTGCTGCTGTAACCCTGCAATTTCCCCATTGTGGGACTAATAAAGGGTTTATCTTATCTCTTATCTTATCTTATTTAAAATTTAATTATTGATTGATTGCCACCCAGAAGTTAGCTAGCGTTATAAAAACACAGCTCACTAGTTCTGAAATGAACAGTAAGTTCATGCATTTGCAGGAGAATAGGGGTTTTCTGCCATAAGCAAACTTTACTGAATTTTTATAAAACCATTAGAGTGCTGCCTACAATTCCTGTTATTGATGTTTTTCTGTGTTAAGCTGCATTTAGAAATATACGTTTATAGGCTTTTTCTTTGGTGAAAAAGAGGTGATTAAGGTAAACACACTGTTATGTACAGTTAATGTAAAAAGTCCACTTCCCATCAACTGAACATCTTGATGGAAGATGTTGTGGAGAAGAAAAGTCTCTGTAATGATATGGACACAACAATGTCTGATTTTTCACTTGCTTAGTCTGATGTTTTACTTTACTATCCCAGTACTGGACATTAGCCAGGACCAGCCCTAAGTCCAACCAGTCTGCAATTTAATTTTTCAGTCTAAACTCATAGCCGAGGCCACCCTCATGACCTTATATTTACTCTTGGCTTGAAAATAAGCTCAATCTCTTATACTCATTCATTATCTACCGCTTATCCTGTTCAGAGTCACGGGGGGCTGGAGCCCTAACCCAGCTAACATCGGGCGTGAGGCAGGATACACCCTGAACAAGTCGCCAGTTCATTGCAGGGCAGACACATAGAGACATACAACTACACACTTACAGCTACACCTACTCCTACGGGCAATTTTGTGTCACCAATTCACCTGTATTACATGTTTTTGGACTGTGGGAGGAAGCGGGAGTACCCGGAGAGAACCCACACAGACACAGGGAGAACATGGAGGAGCTGGTGGCTCCTTTGTGTCCTCACACATCACACATCATTCACACATCATTCCAGTAGACATCCAGGGTTTGGACATCACACAGGTGAACTCTTACCAAAACCTGGTTGTTCAGCTCAACAATAAACTGGACGGGTCGGATAACACAGAATTCCTTAATAAGAAGGGGTGAGGTCCTCTTCACAAGCTCAGGACACTGAAGTCCGTTCGAGTGTGATGGACTGTTAAACACCCTTCTAGGCACTGTGTTAGCATCTGCAATCTTCTACGCTGTGGTCTGCTGGGGTGGAGGAGGACAGTGAGGGACAGGAAAAGACTCAACAGCCTAGTCAAGAGGGCCAGGTCTGTCAAGGACTGTCCCCAGGAATCTGTGGGTGAGAGGAGGATGTTAACCAAGCTTAAGAAATCCATCCTGGAAAACACCTCTCACCCCCTACATGGTACTATGGGAGCTCAGAGCAGCTCGTTCAGCAGCGGACCTCAACACCCACAGTGTAAGACAGAGCGTCACTGCAGGTCCTTGGTCCCGACTACAGTTTTCGATCATTCATTTATCTCAAATTAACTACATGTCCAACAATTGCATCACTGCATCGGACTTTCTTAACTTGTATAATTTTTTTTTTTGAGTGTGGATCCATCCCCGGAGTTTGGACTCTTTTGTAAATGGTAAATGGTAAAATGGACTATACTTATACAGCCCTTTTCCAGTCTGCTCGACCACTCAAAGCGCTTTTAGAACACTAGTCAGCATTGGGGTTCAGTATCTTGCTCAAGGACACTTTGACATATGGACCGCAGTGATGCCAGGCATTGAACCACCGACCTTCAGATAAGTGGACAACCACTCTACCAACAGAGCCAGCGTCGCCCATACCTCATATATATACCTTATTTATCTTTATTAAATGTATGTATATTTATTTATGTATAGATACACAAATGTTTATATGTCTTTATTGTTTTTCTATCGGCACTTTACAAACGTTGGTGATTCTTTAACGACCAAATTTCATCGGGGGATGAACAAAGTTATTCATATTCTATTCTATTCTATTCCTTATGAATAGCATCAATCTTGGTACCTTAAACCAGGAAATATAAAAATTAAAAAAATAAAGCCATTTTCACGTTCCTGTTCTGATGCTAAGCTAAGTTCATGACTCGTGCCTTTATTTTTATTTTCCCTCTTGACTTTTATACTCTTTCGGTGCTGTATTCTATAATTAATTTCTTACTTGCATAAGTCAAATCCCCTTGGAGGTTTAAGAGGGACCATAATGCCATAGCTAGACATTCGCTGGGAATATATCTAAAAAAATTACTGCTATTTTAGTCTCACTGCATCTGGCTATCTCTCACAAACAGAATTGATTATTTTCATGATTAACATAGCCTTTGGGATTAGATCCTATTTCTATCTCTGAGCTGATAACCCTTTACACCACTAACTGGACCCTCATATCATACAGCAAGTTCTTGCTCATTGTTCCTCAAACAAAACTTAAAACTGCTCATTTCCTTCCCTAATACTACAATTATGGAACAACCTCCCACGCCAAACGTTTCCAGTTTTAAAAAAAAACTCACTTATCTTCCCTATCAATTACTATTATATTTTTATGATGGGATGGATTGATTTTTGCACTGTGTTGTGCGTGGGTGTGTGTATGATGCAATGTGCTTTTATAATTCTGTGGTTGTGAGTCTTCCTTTTATTATGCTTTCTCGTTTAAATTATATGAGCACTAACCCAAGTCCAAGATGGATGCTAACATGGCTCCCATTCCAGATGTTTTATCCCCAGAAGAAGTTCATTCATGTTACTGATGTTAATATCAACTTTGACTTGTGATCAGTTACCAGACCAAAGCATTGGCAAATTTGGTACTGTGTTCATTTGGTTGAAGAGTTCAACCAAATTATTATTATTAAGAGAACAATACCCCTGTTAATTTTGGTAGGATTTCAAAAGTTAATTTCTGTAATGACGTTGAATCTTACCTGAGGAAATGTATCTAAAAGATGAAGAATGGAAAGCCCCTGGCCACAGTTGTAGCTAGCGTTAGCTGAAGACGTTTATATAGGCTTTGACAACTCAATCATATCATGAATTACCTAGTTATCTAGTTTTTTTGGAGATGTCTGGGGTTATTTCACTGTCTTGATAGCTTCCGGTTGTAATTTTTTACTAGTATTAGCTCACTGAAGTGCTGTTTAGAGAAACTGTGTGTTTGATACATTGTTTAGTATATCTAACACCTGAATATGAAAACATATAGCCTACGTGAATTGCACAGTTAAATGAATAATATATGTGTTGAAGCAAACTGAGTAGAATGTCTGACGTCAATCCTGTTATTTAGTTGTGTTGTATGTACACTGTTGGCAATAACCCAAAGCCACAATGTGCGAAAGAGAAAGCAAAACGCAAAGTAAGAGCAAGTTCGAACTGATAAAAGCATTTAGGAATAGCTGTCATTCATTGATATTGATGTTACAGGTTAAACTTTTATCATTGCATACCAAAGAATGTTAAGAACTTTTGAGTCTCTGCACAGAACAAAGACTGAGTATCAGAGTCTGAAATAATGTTAAGATGAGGCACAAGGCCAGAAAAAAAATACATTGCTGTAAGTGTGTAAAAACAGAAGATAAAAGAAAAAAAATGAAAAACATGTTTTTTCTGCACACCTGAGACACACTTTTCAAAGTTGGCACTGTTTCTAGGCCTGCTAATGGACCGATGAATGCAGCTACATCAAACCACAGTCGACACAGCCGACTTCCTTTCATATGAGGGATGCTTTACTACTATAAAGATTTGCTCAAGTTCATCTGAAATGCATTAGGCGACCAGAAAATCTTAAAACAAAGGTCTCTGAGTAATTAAAAATAAACCTTGAATAAGTAACTGAATATATTGGACTAAAACCAAATGTATTCCATGAATGAATCAGAGCACACATACAAGCATATTAGCCATCCTGTCCCTAATGTCCATGATGGGAGGTAGGAAGACACACTTCCTCCGTCCAACCTTCTCCCACACTGTTGATTTTCCTCTAAAGAACAGTTTCTAATCGAGCCTTTGTCTCAACTCTGCTGAGATAAGAGTGGGAATAAATTCTCTGCTTATGCTGTTTATCAGGGCCAGTGTTTTGCTCCATGTGTTTGTCACCACTTCATTAGTGGACAGCGGATTTCTAATTAGTTGTTTATACTGCAAGCTGATTACAAGTTGGATTTGTATTGTGTTGCTCCATGGGATCCATGGAGAGATGCAGAACTCTGAGCCATAGCTTGGAAACCCATTTCCTTCTCTCATTCTTCAGCAGAAACAAAGCTAAGGAAAGTTATGAGCCAGTGACAGATCACCAACAGCAGCAGCAACATTTAACCATTTAACGAGGGTCAACAGCAACAACTGGATTTTAAAAGCATTAATCCGTGACTTGGCTTTTTAAACTCTTTTGCTGTTGAGTCACTCTGTTTTTCTGTCTCTATGTACAATTTCACCAAATGGTTCTTATGGAATCATCATACTTAGATCTGAAACTTTAAACTTAAACTATGAGCAAAAGGATGAAATGTATATATAGTGTAAATATTATCCAAAACAACATTAACAAAAATAAGTATTGATTTTTTTTATCACATTTTCTATCAAGTCCGCTTTATTTCAAACTTCAATATGAATAGACATTTCTCACAAAGTGAATAAGCCAGAAAGGTTACTTTCATGCATGTTTGCTTTCAAGATTTGTTATTTTGTGTCTCTGCCTTGACTGCCAAGTCCCACTTGGTCATCGATGCAATATTTAAAATTCGGCTCTATGTTTTGGGAGCATTTTATAAACATAAACATTTGGTTATTTTGTGTTACTAATACAATTAATGGATTGATTCCAAGTCTGTTCTATTAACTTTTAAAATGTCTTTCTTTTAAGTGTCAATTATGGGACACACTTCTTATGGCTGCAGAAAAATGTAATGTAATTAAAATGCCTTATTGATAAGGGCATTTGACGGTAAAAGTCTTTTTAAAATATTTTTAAAAGTAATACTCTGGTATATTTGTGCATAAAGGAGAAAGTATGAATCATTTCTGGTAAAAAAAAAAATCTACTCCTTTGTCACTTGAGTCTTTGTGCTTTTATTTTAATGATTATTTATTGCTTTTCCATCAGAGTTCTACAGCCTGCAATACTATAAACCAACAAGTATACCTTTTATTGTTGCTCACCGGCAAACCTTTTGGATATATATCCGTATTTGTATATGTTATTCTGTATTTGTATTTGTATTTGTAAGAATCCTACCGAGTCTGGTGACGGTCCGCCTACCTGTTGCTGCAAGTGTACCGTCACCCGGGGACTTCTTTATCTGTTTGTTTCATCGTTTAGGCGATCGTTTTTTCATCGTTTATGTCCATTTCTGTTTGTTCAGTGTCCTGTTCATGTCTGCCCCCGTGACACTTTCACCAAAAGCCGTTGTATATCACTTTCTGTGTTTGATAGCTTTTTTTTTTTTTTTCTCGGCATCATTTACATGAAAATAACGGCTACTAACGTCCTCTGTGCCTCTCGTCCATGGCTAACGGCTAATAACGGGCTAGTCTCCACGACTGGCATGATGATGAATTATTCCATCACCCAACTGATGAAATTCAACAACTACAACACTCCGTTGTGCATATCGGTTATGAAACACCTTGGAATCCTTCGTCAGCCCCGTTACATTCACAGAAGTTACCGTTCGAAGTTTGTTTACTCCCGCTCCCGCTCCGATAACTCCATTCCGTCCTTTTGGTCTGACGTGCGCACTGTCGCGTCTCAGACGCGTCATCAGAATGCTGTTGCTTTTCCCATTAGTGTCATTGGAATTTTCCCGATAAAGTTATCCACTGTGCGGGTTAGAAAACGTGGAGTGGATTTCAGTCTTCTTCGGCCAATACAGTGACTCACTGCTCCATCTAGTATTAAAATCGAACTCTTTAATTCACAATCTCTCACAAACAAATCATGCTTCATACATGACCACATCCTGGAGAAATGTCTGGAAGTTATGTGCCTTACAGAAACCTGGCAACAACCAGATGATTTTTCTGTCCTGAATGAGACCTGTCCCGCCGGTTACTGTTACCTCCAGAAAGCCCGCAGCACTGGTCGTGGTGGTGGTCTGTCTGTCATCTACCGCAGTGATTTGGAATTGTCTCCACTGCCATTGCCAGAGATCTCTTCTTTTGAATGCCTGGCATTTAATTGTAAACCCCCTTTCTCCATGACCATACTTTTAATCTACCGGCCACCCAAACCAAACCCAGCCTTCATCTCTGAGATGTCCAACCTTTTGTCGACATTTTACACAACCTCTGCCAATATTATAGTACTTGGAGATATGAACATTCATGTCAACTCCCCTGCATGTCGTTTTGCATCTGAAATTCTCCAACTACTGGATTGTTTTAATCTCAGGCAACTTGTCGATGTCCCCACCCACACCATGGGGCACACTCTGGATCTTGTCATCACTGACTCTGCTCCTCTCAGCAAACTTCTTCTGTATGATCTGGGTGTGTCCGACCACAAGGCCGTCTCCATGGAATTGTCGCTTGTGTCCCCCCACACTAAGCCCAAACGTTAAATCTACTTCAGGAATTTGAAAAACATCAACCCAGAAACCATGAGAGTCGACCTCCCGCATCTTCTTTCTGGAAACTTTGTATCAGCCAATGACTCAGTAGATTTCTACAATAAATCCCTGAGTAGCATCCTGGATCGTCATGCCCCTGTAAAAACTAGAACAGTCACCTTATCCCGCCCAGCCCCCTGGTTCACCAGCGAGCTACGGGAAATGAAGCTGGGCGTGTCCTTGAGCGGCGTTACAAGGCTTCAGGTCTCACTGTCCCCAAGCTAGCCTTTCGGGAACACCAAAAGAACTACTCAAAGTCCCTTAGAGAGGATCGGTCATTGTTCTACTCCAACATTATCAAAACCAGTCCTGGAAATTCTAAGCAGCTATTTTCCACTATCAATCATCTTCTTAAACCACAAACTCCCCCACTTACAGAAATTACAGAAGAGCACTGTAATAATTTCATGGCTTTCTTCAAATCAAAAATTGACTCAATCCGTTCTGCCCTTTCTGGTTCCTCCTCTCTACCTATCCAGTCTGCTTACTCACAGTTTGAGATCTCCCAGCCTCTAAAGTGTTTCCCAGAAATCTCACAGCAGGAGGTTGAGGTTATCATCAGGACGATGAAGCCCTCCACCTGTGCCCTCGACCCCTTTCCTACAGCCCTGGTGAAAACTAACATCTCCATCAGTCCCCTGATCACCGCTGTAATAAACCAATCCCTCCAGACTGGCTTTGTTCCATCTGACCCTCAACTCACTTTTGAATCCCACATCAAACACATCTGCAAGATCTCCTTTCACCATCTCAGAAATATTTCGAAACTCCGTTCTTCACTCACCTTGAGTGATGCTGAAAAGCTGGTCCACGCGTTTGTCTCCTCCCGACTGGATTACTGTAACGCACTTCTCACCGGGATCCCTGATAAAAGTCTTCAAAGACTTCAGTATGTTCAAAACAGTGCTGCAAGGATCCTGATGAGAGTCCGTAAACACGAACACATCACCCCCGTTCTTCATTCCCTTCATTGGCTTCCCATCTCCACCAGGATTGATTATAAGATCTCTCTCCTCACTCACCAGTGCATCTATGGTAACGCACCCCCCTACCTAAAAGAACTACTCACCCCACTGACCTCAACACGATCCCTCCGTTCTACC
>VRLP01005273.1:0-38682 GCA_009660295.1 Lophius piscatorius | reverse complement strand
AAAACACCCCCAGAGGAAGTAGTCTTTCTCAAGGGACGAGCTGATTATGGAGCAATTCATCTTTGGGAAACAGCTTGTGCATAAATAATGTTTTAGCCGTTCAACTGAGTGAAATACATGAAAAAGAAAATCAAAAATATCTGTTTCGATTCATTCAAATTTTCTTTTAATTGAGTTCTGACATCAATAAATCCTGCAGATGATCAATTACAGTTAAGAATGTTGTAATAAAATATGTCATATTAAACAGTTATAAATGGTGACATGATTATATGACCCTTTTTTAAATACATATATATATATATATATATATATATTTTTTTTTTTTTAAATATATACTTTTTTTTACTGTTTTAAAACTAACTCGCCCAAACAATTTGTCATTTTATGGTTAATGTAGAATTTGTAACATAGTAAATTACTAAATATCCCAAAGACATAAAAATATGCAAAGAAATAACTTTTACATTTTTTTTTTTCTTGGTGAGTACATTAAAGTTACATTAAAATATACATAGTAAATAGTACATTAATCATAACTACATTATTTTGCCGGTATCAAACAATAGGAAAGTAAATAAAAAATGAGACTTTGACGATCTTGGGATTATTTTGGTAACAACATCCACCACCACCACCACCAAGTGCAACAAAGATACAGTCTCATCACACCGATCAATTCCCCCTGTATTTTGTTTTGTATTCCTAACCATCTCACACAAAAAGGATCAGAAAAGGAGACTTTTGAAGTCATCTCAGCTGTGGTGACGCAAGTAGCCTTCAAAGTTGCATGTTAAAATACAAGGATGAAGCAAGAACCTTGTCAGGCAATGTTGCTTCCAAACTGCCGGACCCCCTTTCGCTTTTGTTAGCAGATCCTAAAACCTCTCTCAGCTCCACAACATAATCTCATCGCTTTTTTCCATCTCTCCTGCAAATATTCTTCCCACAGATGCCTTAATTATTTGTTCGTTACATTTTCCCATACCAGCTCCAAAAAGCCCAAAACCCCGAAGGCCAGAGGCAGAAAATGAAACGTCTTGGACAGGGAGGAAAATATAAGTTTTTTAAAAAGAAGGATATTTCTTAAAATGTGTGCTAGTATATGTTGAGTTATTCAGAGTACATAGAAACTCTGTGGGCAGATGAGAGTCAGGCACTGATGTGGCAAGAGTCTTACAGAGATGGAGGCACATCACCCGCATGTCAGGGTGAGGCATGCATGAACAATATATGTGGATGAGTTCCTCACTCCTTTGCTTCTTAATATAGCCAAAGCGGAGGTTTGTGCATCTATGCAGACAGGTTTTGTTTGGTGAAAACCTCGATAAACACAGAATAAAGACAGCAAAAGATACGTTTGCTAAGAGCGGTGAGGGGCCACTAGCAATAAAACGCGACATATCTTGGACTTCTCAAAATATTCTCAAAAGACTCAAATCTGTTTGGGAAACCGTAAAGCAGCCAGATCCTCATTCGTCATTCATGAGACAAACATTCTAATGAATTTTAGATGTTATAATGCAAACTGTTAATGGAGAGCAGGGCCGTGCACAGGGTTGTAGAAATAATAAAGCTTGTTAAGGCAGTTGGGGAGTCCCAGCCCAAAAAGGGGTCATAAAGCCGGCGTACTTCTAGTGCCGGTTCCAAGCCCGGATAAATGGGGCGGGTTCTGTAAGGTAGGGCATCCGGCATCAAATCTACGCCAAATGAATATGCAGAACATGTCAGATGATCGGCGGTGGACTTCCTGAAAGGGGGACAGCGGTAAGACGAAGAAGAATAAGAAGTTAAGGCATGTTCCAATTTGTGCATTTTATGATATTTGGAGGGAATAATTCAAAATAAAAAATAAGCTTTAAAACTATGAGAGTGGACCGTAGCATGACTCTTCTTTCAAGCACTAATGCATGACAAACATTTTTATGAGCAGCTGCACAGCCGAGAGTCAGGGCTAAAAATCTTCTCTATTTTTGGAGGTCAGTGTTTCTTGAGCTCTGGTTTAGCAGCATCTGAGGCTAAGTCTGACAGTTAGCCTCTCTGAGCCCGGACCATTTTCCGGCATAATTACCATCGTAACCAAGCTCAAAATGTGTTTAACTTGCTTTATGAAACCGAATCAAGTGAAAAAAGAGTTAGATTAAGCTTGGTATTTCTTTTTTTCTCTCCTCATGTCCTGTCTCACATTTTTCTTCAGCAATATTGAGCTTTGACTCTTTCAGTCTTCTTTTTTTTGTATTGTTATTTTGTCTGCATCAGTGTAGAAAGTAAACCCATATTCATATTTATAAGCAGATGCTATGGGCCTCAGCTTAGTTGTTATTCTTGAAATGCAATATTGAGGCCTACGGAGTCTGAAGTCAGACTGGTGTTAGAGTTAACAACCATCCTTTTATATACGGCATTAAATAATATTCAACATGCAGCAGTTTGGTATCATTTGTTGCAGCACAAAATCACCTCTTTGAACTGTGCGATATTTCTTCACTTTAAGTTTCTATATTCTTACCCTGTACACAGAAAACATGGGGTTAAGCCGGGCTTTCTCTGAATTATGTTAGATTTGCTGCTGCTTTATTCCAACTCAGACTATAGGAATAAATCGTCTACGAAAGGACAAATCTTGAGTGGAGAGTCATTGTGGCTGATGACAATTGTCAATAAAGATTTCTTCGAAAGCTCAGAGGCAGGAATAAAGTTGTTTGCTAGCGACATGCTTACAGGACAGAAACGAGCTGCCTTGGTAATTTTTTTGTCGTCCTGTGTTACGAAACCTGTCCAGAGTGTCTGGACTCGTAGATGGCTAAGATGACGTGTACAGTCTGTCTGGTCCAATTAGCAGAGAGAACTGGAGGTAAGCTAGCTACGTTTGACTGCATAGAGTGTTAACTTGCTAGCTAGCATAAAAACCATTCTTTTTCTTCCGTTCTGTCCAGTCGGTTAGCTTAGGGATCACGCCGGTTTGATCTTAGGTCTAAAGGATTAACATGCATTTCAACCTTTTCCACAAACTGAATTGAAAGAAAATAATTTCAACGTTCACTTAAGTTTAGCTGTGTGCCATTGGGTGGATGGAAATAATGTTAGCCGATGAGCTAGTTAACCCAATCAAGTCAACCAGCTAGAACCACGATGGACAGCTTATTGGAGGTTTTAGTCACTTGATGTAAGGGAGAGAATCAACAAACAAACTGGCGTATCTGTATTTACCTGTATCGGCCTCGCTGGATTCAGCTGCTCATCGGATTTTTTGACGTCATCAAAGAACCACAGGGTTGAGCAAAGACTCGTGGTAAGGACACGATCATTTGCTTCAACAACCCGCACAAATCGACAATAACTCAATTAATTGATAATTGACAATAGTCAATTATCTTGGCGTTGCAACACCAAAGTAGAATTATTTTTAGGTGATTATTTTATGACTTTTATTATACACATCTCAGAAAATACAGATATCAAGAGCTGGGGGACCTCAGACTATTCTTTTCTCTCAGACTAAGAGAGAAAAATATAGCCAGTGGAACATTTGGAAATAGGAAGTGAGTCAAACTAGCTTAGGATGTATTCTGTTTTTTTTTACTATATCCCCGAAAAGTCTGAGTTATTATTGAATCGTCATTTCTGCTGCCACCGATCCTTCATGCTAACGCATTTTCATTCTCACTTAGACCTTAGAGCGAGGAAGAACTGGTCCAAATTTTGGTGCTTACGAGTTGACTCGAGGATATCTATCTTGTAGTTATTGTATTTTACTCTAAAAGTTCACATTTTACTCGCTGGGAGAAAGTTCTTTTGCGGAAAACACATATTTTCGGATATAACTTCAACACCATTAGTCCGATATAGTCCAAATTAAGTGGATATGAAACGTCTAGAGGAGATCCATCTTATAAATAGATCATATTTTACTGTAATGGTTGATATTTTACTCACTTTTTACAAAAAAAACATTCTTTTTTTGGACATAACTTCACATCTCATTTGAGGAGTTAAATCAGGGATATTAGTTGTACAGCGCAGGGGATTGGGGGCTTTCGAGGGTATACCCTTGCTGTCAGTGACGGCAGCATGGGCCTAGATTTATGGGTTGTTTTAGTGTAAAGTTTCCCAATTTTTCCCGGATTTTTTAACGCTCCGAGGTGTGATGAGAAGCCCCTGCAAAAATGATACAGCTGCCGCCGGCTCTCTGTACCTCGCTCGTGTAGTGAGTCATTTATTAGCACTCCATTATGTCATAAAGCCAAATGTATTTCATTTGTTATGCATGCCGGGGTGACAAAGGTAGAAATGTTCTTGCTAATTTAGTGCCTATTGAGACAGAAAATTGGGTCTACTTCAGGGGGCCGTGGTGAGTGTCATGATGCCCATGCTGCCAATTTTTCTACCCAAGATTAATTAAAAGGAAATTTCCACAGGACCTGAGACAGTCACCCGTCTCCTGTACATATTTCTCTATAATTGGAATCACTATCAGTCTCTGGAGGAGGAAGAGGGTTTTCTGGGATGTTTCAGGGATCCTGCAGGGATTAGCTGAGGTTTGCAGGCCAGAGAGTCTGTCTGTAGATTTAAAAAAAAAAGAAAAAAGGAACATATAAGGGAAAGAAGATAATATCCCAAGTCAGAAATGAAGGGCAATGGGGACAAAATTACTACCTCAAGAAAAAGACCAACTACAATGGAGGTGGAGCAGTATATGTATATATATATATATATATATATATATATATATATAGTGTTTTGCTGCAGTGATGACTCATGCATAACGGGCAGAAACATGAGTAGATGGCACATTGCTTAATATGCTGGCACAGCGTGAGCAAAAGTCACAGCATTAAACCACAACACTTTGGGATTCAGGACAGGTGTGCTGCTTTCATTAGACGGGTTCATATACTGCCGTAAGAGCGATGAATCAATCCGAGCAGCAGGACAGCAAGATGTTTGCACCGTAGGGACCCCCCTAGTTAAACACATTTGTTTTTCTGTCAGGTTCACGTGTTTTGGAAAGTAGGACTTCATCAGATTGGTGTAACAGTATTAATCTGGATCCAGCTTCACTGTTAGCATATGACATCAAAAGTGGAGAGAGGTTCTCCCTTTTCGTTCCGGATGACTCCGCGTCTTCTAGATGGATGCCTCTCTATTAATATCCGTGAAATAGTTCTCTGATGCTCTCCTGTTGCATCAAATATGTTTAAACTATTTCTGATATATACAAGATAGATCTCCTTGAGTCCATTCATAAGCACCAAATTTGACCTAAATCTGGCTGACTGTTGAGAAATTACGGCCCAAAAAATTTTGGAGATAACGCTCCCCCTGTTGGTGGTAATATGCAACTGACCTTTCCCAAAACCAATCCTGTTCTTCTTCGCACTAAGGTCTATGTGGGTATAAAATTTGAAAATGATTTTGCAGATAATTAGAGTTGTGGGCATTTCATAGTCGGAACGGGTCTAGTGAAATGATCTCATGTGATGCATTATGGGTAACGTCAGATTTAGTTATTATTTGGAATGTTTTTTTTTGCCAGACTGGTTTAAAATTATTTGAATTTACTTAAAATATTTGCTGAGATGATCAATGTAACAAGTTTTTGTGAAAAACAGCGTAAAGGGTTCGACAAGTCAACCCCCGCCAGGGCAGTTCAGTGTCCCCATTATAATATAAATATAAAAAATATATAAATTCCCCTGACTATGAAATCTTACAGCTTAGCTAGGAATCTAGGTAGAACTGGTCCAATTAAAGAAACTATTCAGTTGCATTATGGGAAATGTAGGATTGTGTTTTGGCTAGTTACATTATCTTGGGCTGTACTTCATATTTTTAAGTAATAAGTTTTTCAAACGGTTACCTGTAAAATCTGGGGGTTAACCTGTAGGATCCTGCAGGATTGTCTGATACTTTCTTTCTCTTTTTTTTTGTTATAAAACTACATTAGTATATTCTAAGATATAAGCATTTTGGAACATAATATTCAAGTTGTGATAAACTGGAATTACCCCCAAAAGTATCCCTTCCTATTTTAGCCGTCAGCGATTATGAGTTCTATCACACCTTCAAGTGAACTACCTAAATAAGTCGGGCTCAGTCAATCTCTGTTTATTCCGATTTCATCCTTTCTGTAATCTATAGTCAAAAGATCAAGCAGCCTTTTTATCTTGATTCCGGCCGGCTGGGTTTAAAAGTGTTGTGTTTTTTTCTAGTTTGGTCAAAGGGAATGTGCTCACAGGTTAAATAGGGGTACCTGTGGGAATTAAGAGCCCTTTAATAATGACTACACTTAAAGCAAGTGGAGAGAGAGAGAGAGAGAGAGAGACAGAGAGAGAGAGAGAGAGAGAGAGAGAGAGAGAGAGAGAGAGAGAGAGAGAGAGAGAAGAAAAGTGAGCTATATACAGCAAATAGGGAGCAAATCTTAGGGAGAGCTAAGAGCAAAGGGATACGAATGCAAAGCAAGAAATGCTTCAAATGAATCTTATTTATAACCCCGATGAGTCACGCAGAGCAAACAGAAAGGATTTCAGTCCTTCATCAATTAATGAATACATAAGGTACTAATAAAAGACCCACATCGCACACACGTCATTATTTTCTCCACAGATTTATTATTATCCCAGAAGATGGTGCTAACAAAACAACCTTAATGAATTTAATATTTTATTTGTTATGTGTTCAGCCAAAGTTTGCTCTCAAATCTTTACAGCTATAGTATTTGCTGCTTCCATAGAGTCCCTCTTGTTTGTTTGTGGATACTGGTGTGCAAGTTTACAGTTTTTAGTTGTGTCCTGTTTTTTTGTTTGCTATAATAAACTCCAGATAATTTCTCTGTTGTGGTCAACATTTCAATGATGCCCACTCGCCCTTCAAAAGAGCCGGAACGCCTGTAAAGGGAGCAAAAGTGAACAGAAAGTCACTCTTTCTGCAGGATGCAGCACCCTGCTGCCCTCTGATGGCGAACCCAGGTATTGCACTTGTTAGCACTTGTGGACCCAGTTTAAGTGTTGTTGATAACCAGGTGACTCACCTTGTGACCAAAAGAATGAGGTCAATTATACAAGCGGCTGTAATGAGCTTCCTTTTTAGGGGGGGTGGGCTCAGCTTCAGAGATGAGGTACGGCGCCCAGATATCCAGCGGGAGCTCGGTGTAGAGCCGCTGCTCCTTCATGTTGAAAGGAGCCAGTTGAGGTGGTTCGGGGCATCTGACGCCTCCCTCTGGAGGTTTTTCAGGCGCGTCCAACTGGGAGGAGACCCCCCAGGTAAACCCAGAACTCTCATGAAAGACTTTATTAGTTTCTTTTTTACCTTTATTTAACCAGGAAGAGTCATTCCCATTAAACATCTCTTTTACGAGGTAGCAGCCCCTTTAAAATACAACAAGTAATACAAAAAATAAACAGTAAAGCAACAAAAAAAATATTCATACATAGTGGCCTCTCAAGAAAAACGAGCAATTGCCTCCATCAGCACATTCTTTATGGTGCTTTTAGATTTTTGAAATTGATAAGAGCGTAAAAAGAGCATTTCCCAGATCTGTCAAATCTGAGTACATTGAAAAGTAGCCACTTTAAAAAAAAAAAAAGTAGTTTCCAGCGTTCTCACAGCAGCTACTATTTATCTCATCTAGCTTGGGGAACGCATTTGGATCCCCAAGGATGAGCTGTGGAACGTCGCTGGGGAAAATGACGTCTGGAAATCCCTTTTTAGCCCGCTGCCACCGCGTCCCGATAAGCAAAAGAAAATGGATAGCATAGATGGAGCGGGTGGCGATGCAGATGTGATTTGATACGAGGCGCCCCGACCCTCTCTTGTTTGCTAAATGCCATGTATGTATAAACGTATATGGATGCTTTGCCCAGCATTCCATTATCCTACATAGCAGCAGTGACTAACAAAGAGAAATACGGCTAAATGTTTAATACTGCGTGTCGCCCACGTCTCCCAATCTTGGTAAGAACGTGGATAAACCATGTCCGCAAAAATTGATACTGCTATTTAGTGGTGCTAATCCCGCCGTCGACCAAAAGAGGCCACATTTTCTAAAGCCACAGTGAAATCAATTCAAAGTTAAGCTGACAAGTTACAGAAATGTCCGATTAAATTGCCACATCCCACATCACAGGCACCTGCACAATCCGTATGCAGTAACAGTGCAGTACTAGTATTTATCACGTATACAGGGTTCTGATTGTAGCTGGGTGTTTAATACATGAGGAATTTAATAATCACTTTCCACTCAGGGTTATCAAATAACCCTTTAATAAAGCCCAGAGGTTATTATTATTCATAATAATTTGTTTCCCTTGTTTGTGCTCCGATTATAACATAAAGTTTCATGTAATTGGTGTATTTACAAAGATGTTAGGCGTTTACTTGCTGTTACTAGTTTTGGTCATAAGGTGGTAGCGTTCAGTTAGACAGCGGTTTCTCGGTCAAAATTCTCCCAAATGTATTGCGATCTATCGTTCTGAGTGTCGTTTTGGGCCGAGCCGAGGACGAAGTTGTGAAACTGTTGCCTAAGCTAGTAGCCGCCGGCGCTAAACGACCTGTTTGTGTGGCGTGGGTTGCAAGCCGCCATGTTGTTGACTGTGAACGTTTACCACATACAGAGTTTTTTTTTTTACTGTATTTTTTTATTTTTTATAGTTCCTGTCTTTAGCCAGAGCCCACTGTTTAAATTCTTTGTACTTAGACATATTATCATCGAGTAGTCGGGGTTATAATGGAATCCTCGTCCGCTGTTGACCCCAAAAACTATTTCATGGATGATGTTCAAATTCTACAGCAACATAAACCTTACTGCTAGGAAGAACTGGAATGATTTTGGGATAAGTTGGTTGTATATTTTCGACATTAAATTTGCAACCATTGGTCCGATTTAGTCAAAACTCCAAACGTTACTCTAATAGTTTGTATTTTACTTACTAGGAGGCTTTTTTTAATTTAAATTTAAATTTTTTTTGACAAAAAACATTTTTTCCGGAGAGAACTGAAAAACTATTTAATAGATAATTTTCAAATTTTATAAGTCTATAGACTTTGGTTCCAGGAAGAACTTGATTGATTTTTGGTAAAAGTCGGTTGTCTATTTGTATATATATATATATATATATATATATATGTATATTTGTAAACTAGGTGGAGCTTTATTTCAAAACCTTTACGGCCCATATTTTTCAACCGATTTAGTCCAAATTTGGTGCATTGGAAGCGACTTAAGGAGATATAATAGTTTTACTGTAATAGTTCCTTATTTCACTACCAAGGGGGAGTTTTTTCACGAAAAACACTGTTTTTCAGACATTACCGTAATTTTTCTGGAGGGACTCGTACAATGCAGTGGATTGGGGGCATTTTTGAGATATACCCCTGGTTTTGGGTACGACAGCGTTGGTATGAACTTGCTTGTCCTCTGATTCCAGACTGTATATTACGTTTAGTGGTATTAGGCATTAGTGTTGTAGATTTGAACAGTTGGTAGTTTAAGGAACTCAAAAAGAATGTCAGAACTTCTGTCCTGATGACCCATCTGTCCACTTCATCATACAGATTGTTCAAAATTCTTTTGATTCCGGAATTTATGAGCTCTCGCTCTTGATTAATTCAATTATTTATGATGATATATGCAAAAGTATCAAACAGGGCCAGAAAATTGACCTGGAATGAATTCTGCCCAGGGAAATTTTGCAGGTTAACTTAATCAGAACTTTTAGTTCTGCACTGAGGCAGATCTGAATAGCAGAATATTTTCTTTCCCAACAGTAACCGCAGTCCAAAACTCATTTTATTTGAAAAGCAAACAATCTTTCTTTTCCCCATTGTGAGAAAACCAAACAGATGGATATGAAACCAAAAAAAAAAAAAAAAAAAAATCCTTTTTTTTTCCGTATTTGATTAGGACACTGAAGAGAAACTGAAGAGGAAGGAGAATAAAGTGATTCGGTGGAAACTGCTATCCAAACACGTGCGCCGAGATACAACACTGGCGTTCTGGGGAGATAATTCCTCCAGCCTTGGGATTCTCTATTTATATATAATATGCTTGTGAGGGAAACGCTGTGCAGACGTTCTCACAGCAGACGGCCTTCATGCTGAGCTGGAGCAGGAAGGAGGCAGAACAAGAACAAGTTAACATCTACCGAGAGGGCCGCTGACAAAATGCATCTTGACACCGGAGCACCTTGGAGTTTTTAAAAGCACTCATCTTGTCCTCATTTGACACGGTCCCCTTCTAACAAAATGCCTCCGTGCACGAAACAAACAAACAAACACGCAAACAAACAAACACATCTGATTTTATTCAATATTCCAGAGTGAAGCAACCTATGTGGCGACACACACGCATCCGGACACAAAAAAGACACACGTGGAAGCAGAGACATTGTCATTTCAGCGGGAGACAGTGCCGTATCTGTTCTTCAAATTAGGGCCACTTGCGTAACCAACCGTCGTAAATTATTCAACGCCTGCTATTAATTTTTCAATGCATCCCTCTTTGAGGCCGGTATAATTGGGCATTTATATGTTTTGTGCCTCGTCTCTGAGGTATCGACGCTCTCCGAGGTGGGTTCAGTGGCAGCGGGACAAAACATCTCCGTGGCAGGGACACGTTTTGCCTCATTGCTACACTGTAAAAAATAAGAAAGGAAAAAAAAGTCCGTGGAATTTACGGTAAAATAAAATATGGTCATCGTGTTCAAGACATTACGGTTAATAACCACAAAAAGATTGAGATAGATAGATATAATGTAAAAATTTTTATGGTTACATACTTAACTACATAAAATAAAAGTAAATTATTTCTCCCAAAAAAATAACAGTAAATTCTATGAATTTCAGCTTTTTAACCTAGAAATCAACTTTATTTCACAAATATATGTTTTGTATCTGTCTAATTGGTTAAAGTTGGTTATTTATGTTTTCGTACTGGTAAAATCTGTTATTTATACAGAATAATACTTTTACATTAATGACTTACTCGTGACATTGTGGCATTGTTCCTTTAATTTTAACAAAAGTTTTTATTTTCACAGTAAAATTCTGTGTCTTCCATTTATTCTGACCAAAAAATAAGAAAGTTATTTACTGTTTCTTCATCTATAATAATTCATCCTATCTACCACCTTTTTTTCCAATATTCCTTAGTTACAATTTTTACAGTTTAATTTAAAAAAAAGTCCGTAAAATGTATGGTAAAATACTGACAGCTGTGGTTACCAGATTTTTACTGTAAAAAATCAAGACATTACTGTAAATAACCATAAAAACAGATAATGTAAATATGTTTATGCTTACATACTTAACCACATAAAATATCGGTAAATTATATGAATGTTTAACCTAGAAATCAACATTATCTTATTGGTAAAATTCAGTAATTGAGCTGTTAAAGATGCTGTACAAACCACAGTAAAGGCAAAAATAATTAAAAAAAAAAATCATTTTATGATTTATTTTTAGTTTGATAAAGAAAAATTTAAATCACAAAAATATAACAACATCACAGGTTTATTTACTTATGCTTTTCTCCAGAGAAATTCGAAATAATTTACTTTAAATATACTGTAAAAAGATCAATGCTTTGGTATTTTTGAAACACAAACTATGCTGAGTCAGCTGATATGCCCCTACACCTAAAAGTAATAGTTCCATGATTGCTTGACCTTCTCTGACCGTAAGAAAAACCCCCAGAATTGAAGTTATATCTGTATTAGTTTGATATCTCCTGAAGAAAAAAGTATATTTTTTCAATCCTGGATCCACGATCCAGCTCAGTAATGTGATTTCGTAGATCCTTGAAGGTTAAATCTGAAGCAACTGCTTCTGACGGACGGCTTCTCAACAACGGCTCAGTGTCCTTTAATAATACGTCGCGTTTGAGACCTAAACGAATCAGCACAATTTCACCTACAATTTTATCTTAGTTGCAATTCTCTACGATTATTATTTGTTATCTAACATCAGCATATTTACATTTTTTGCATCACCAGGTCCAGGTTATTATTTAAATTCAGATCAGCTCTTACTGTCTCTTTGGGAGTCTTATATGTTATTCTAAAATATAATAATATATATTTTGATCTATAAAATATATAATAATATATAATATTTAAACAGAGATTAGATTATCAATATGTAAATAGAAATCGATTATTAAATAGAATGTTTTTTTTTCCATGTATTTACTGTCAATTCTATACTTCCACCTAAAGGTGGCGGTAATGCGCTCACATGCTGTTTGGCACCACTATTAGAAACAGAAGAAGAAGAATCCATCATCTATTATCGCCTCCAGGCTCTGACTCAAGAGCAGAAACATCCTGCAGCTGTGAAAAAGTTCAATGTGGAACTTGTTCTTAAGATTAAGAACTAAGGTCGCCTATTCTTCATAGTTGTCATGATTTGAGAGCTAAGCTCCTTTTAGAAGAATAGATGATAGGTTTCAAACTTTGATGGTGGTTCCATCTAGAAAAACACTTCTTCTTCTTCTTCTTAGTATCCCTGGGGGTGATTTTAAGGCATACAGAGAGGAAACAGAAACACAAAAAAAACTAACGTCCTTTATGAATAAATAAATAAATAAATAAATAAATAAATAAATAAATAAATAAATAAAATAAATAAAAATTTAATTGAATAAAAAATTCAAATTGAAATTAAAAATAAAATAAATAAAATGAGACAAGATCAAATAAAATAAAATAAAATAAAATAAGATTTAAATTTTAATAAAATAAAATGAAACAAATAAAAAATAAAATAAAATAAAAGTAACTTGAATAAAATAAAATAAGATCAAATATAATTAAATTTTGATAAAATTAGATAAAATTAAATAAATAATTTTCAGAAATATTAAACATAACAAAAATAGTAAATGAGATGAAACTGTGCAACTTAGTGCAATAGAATTTGAAAATGTGCAGTAGAATAATATTCCAATGTATCCCTCTGACTATCCGATAGTATTTTTCCTTATA
The DNA here is from genome assembly GCA_009660295.1 of Lophius piscatorius. Classification (NCBI taxonomy): domain Eukaryota; kingdom Metazoa; phylum Chordata; class Actinopteri; order Lophiiformes; family Lophiidae; genus Lophius; species Lophius piscatorius. The sequence continues at coordinate 25,699 of VRLP01005273.1, read as the reverse complement.
TACCTTTCTAATCCGTTTGTGATGTTACAGTGAGCTACTATACAATTCTTCGAACACTCTTGGCATTATTCATGAAGTTTGGATAAAAAAAGCATCTTTTGGTTACCCCTCTACGGCAATGACAAAGAATACTTTCAAAGAACTCTGGATCCAGATGATAATCTGTATCCGTCTAATCTAATCTTCCTAGGGCCACACTGCTCCCTGCCAAAACAAAAACAAAAAATCCTTGGAAGTCGTTCAGAACCTTATGAGTAATCCTTCTAACGCACAGGCATCGAGCAATTCAATACAGGCAAAAACACAATATCCTTGGTGGCGGGTCATAAAGTGTGGGCGAGGAGGTCCATATTTAATCATTCGACATAAAGTTACTCCTGATTTTATGAGTCAGCAGTGGGATTGTACCTGATATTACATTCAGCAGCGGGGACAAGATAATATCTGGAAGCCTGGAGGAGTCAGGAAGTGATTTGGCCAGCCAGTCAACTGGAGGGGTTGAAACACTCTGGCAAGTCACATAATGACCTCATCTCCGGGTCCGCAAGGCTGCATCCATTTTTAAGTGGTCTTAACATAACATGTCTGATGCATTCAATAATTGAAAACTCTGTTCAAACAAGTGACTTGGAGGAATGTCTAAGTGGCAACCGTGCTGGAATGACAACTGGACCCCAGGGAAAGGCTGGTATGGCTAACAGGGACTAAGAAACCCCCAGTACAACACTGGGAAGATAGACCAAACATACTTCAGGAACCACAAAAGAGCAAAGACAGCCAGAGTGTCTGCACTCACCAGGATATAGACACAGCCGGGAAAAAGACATTCACACGAACTCAAAAAAAACCAAAACAATAATTGCTTAATTTCATTCTAAGTACTTGCATCTATTTGATACTATTTAAATAATCACTTGTGGAAAATGTGAATGAATGGGTTAAAATTCCTGAGGCTTGGTTACGTGTCATTTTCTTCTTTTTGAAGGTTTAATAGATTAAGAAGAATTCCGATTTATTCGGAATATTACATAAATGTTATTCTCGTTTGTTCCATTCATGTTTTAATGACGAAAATATACGTCACATAAAATCTATCAGTTTGTTTCTGTAAATATGATGGAATTCAAATGCGTGGAATTTTCCCATGGAATTCAAAAACATAAATGTTAAATATTAGGCTTAAATATATATTTTTTTATTTTTGAGTGCAGAGGCTCAGACATCTACCCGGCCTAGAGAAGCATCTGCAGGAGGGTTGGAGCTGAAGGTCCCAGTGGGGATAAGGCGTAGCATCTCTGATGTATTCAAACCAACCTATATGTGTTATCACACACTCTATAAATGGAGAACAAAGGGCGTCTTCGAAAAAAACACCCCTACGGCAAATTTCAGACTCAGGATTATACAATCCCATCTCACAATGCGCTGTGACATGCCGGCGCCATGAAAGCTTTATACGCTTAGCACAAAGAGAGCCTGAATACATTTTTCATTATCGTTCGCCATTCATCATTCATGGTAATGATCTGAAGTCAGAAGCCTTAAAAATTCACAGACGTATCCAAACAGAAAATCCAGAAGTTCTTTTTCTGCTGCTCAGCATTCCGGGAGATGCGTCGCGACTGCTTAATGATTAACCGTGTCCTCCCCAAAGTGCCGTCTGTGTGGAAGTAACTGTAGCAGCGTTTGAAGGAAGAGGACGGAGATTCTCCTCTCAGACTCCGTCAATGAGGGATGATTCCACTATCATACCATTGATCAGAGAAGTCATCCAGAAAAACGCCTTTAGGCCTAATTAAATATTAAACCTTTTATTTGCTCCCACTGAGGTATTGGTAAATACATTTCATGCCAGGGAAAGCATCAAAGATTCCAAACTCCCCTCCTGACACTAAGGTGCGGTTATTGCCGCTCAACCCAGCCCGCCCCCGACCAGACCATTTAGTCGCATTTAGAATGATGAAAGAGGAAGGAAATTGCTGGCGATGGCTTCCAGGGGAATGGATGGTATATACATCTATATTTGTTCCTCACTTCTATGAGGTCACAAAGTAATGCTGTCTATTGGCTTGTCTCGCCGCCTGCTGTTATTGTGATTGTGATAAATCAGATTAAAAACGAAGTTGACGTTTTATTGGAGCTGGGAAATCACGGAAGAGGATTGAAGCCACGCACGGCTGTGTGAAATCTATTTTGGAATTCTGACTTTATTCTTAGAATTCTGACTTTAAACACAGTATCCGGACTTTAAACTCAGAATTCTGACTTTAAAAACAGAATTCTGACTTTAAATTCAGAATGCTGACTTCCAACTCAGAAATCTGACTTTATTCTCAGAAGTCTGACTTATCCTCAGAATCCTGACTTTGAAGTCAGAATCCTGACTTTGAAGTCAGACTCCTGCCTTTGATCTCAGAAAGTCAGAAGTCTGACTTTAACCTCAGAATCCTGACTTTAAATCTCAGAAGTCTGACTTTAAATCTCAGTATTCTGACTTTGATCTCAGAAGGCTGACTTTATTCTCAGAATCCTGACTTTAAAGTCAGAACTCTGACTTTAAACTCAGAACTCCAGAAAATCTAAAACGTCGCCTTATTCTGAGAATAAAGAATAAAGTCAAAGTTCTGAGTTTAATTCTGAGTTTTAAAATCAGATTTCTGAGTTCAATATCAGAATCCCCCCTCCAGAATATTTCCCCGTAGCCATATGTGGCCATAATGCTCCTCTGTAGGGAACTCCGAGTTATGTGCTGTACAAATTACAGTTGGATAATGTTTTACTGCCCGTGGAGCAGAAGAGTGGAGAACCCCCTGGTTCTGCAGAGGGAACCTCACTCCAACAACACAGCAAGTCCGTCATAAAGAACCGGCGACATAACAGTCGGCATGTCTATCCTAGCAGGACACCTTAATTGATGGCCCTGCCAGACTTGAGTGAATAAATCAGGTAGTCCATCATCAAATGGACCGCTAGCTATCAAGTCATAACCCCAGCAAAAATAAATGGAGGGGAGTGTAGTATAAAACATATATTGGCCTTCACTTGCTTGGTACAGCCGTAGCTCATGGGCATAAATTATACTGCCGCCGCCTCATTGCTGAGTCGACATGCCCACTGTCGATTACAAGCACGGAGAGCTGGAGGGAGGAAGCTCTAGCACGCCAAGAAGTTCTCAGGCCCAACAGTAGATGGAGCTCCTCTCATTGGCTTACCTCAGCAGCAGCAAACCAGGCACTCGCAGGAGTCTTTGCATCAGTGATTTACTTCCCCCTCCAGCTATGCATCATCACCATTACATGCCATTTATGTCATTAAGCTTAATGGGTGTTTGTGTGTCTCTGTATGTGTGCGTTTTGCTGACTGCACAAGCAAAAGACACAAGGCTGCCATGAGAAGAGAAGCAATTTAGAAGAAGATCACTGAAAGCACTGCAATGGGAGTAGGTCAAGTTGGGTTGCATGCCAATTAGTGCTAGTTATAAATTGTATTTGCCTGTATTATATTCTTGTGTGTACTTGTAACTCTAAATCTCATCATTATGCGTACACATCGATCCACGCGGCGCTGCGATAATGACGGGGCGCCGGTGTTTGTTCGCCGGAAGGAGCCCATGGGAGATGAACATGATGGGAGGTGACATTTATTAAAAAAACAGGAAAAAAAAAAAGGAAGTAGTTGAAGAAGAGCCAGCTTGGACGGCTTCTGGCTTGTGCGGCGAGGCGTGGACGACACTTCTCGGCGCTGATTACTGCCGCAGCTTAGGAAACCAGTGGGTGGAAGGGGAACCTGATAGCATTTCGTGCATTCTCTAACAAAGCCCGAATGAAGTCAGCTCGGAGCTTGCCACTCACGCGGAGGAAATGTTGGGCTGCAATCAACAAGCCAACAACTGGAGATGCTGCGGCAGAACATGTGGCTCGGCCCGTGTGGATACTCCCACCTGAGTATCCAGACAATTACTGTCCTGAATTTTCCTTACCCGCGATTGCAGGAGAATCTGAATCCACTGGCACGTGCAGACATTTGCACGCTCATGCACTCCCACATGCCAGCATTTGCACAGCGGTCAATGGCGGGCCAGATTGCCGTGGCTTAAGATATGCCCTGGAATCATCAATCACAAGAGCCTCCGTCTGGTCAAATCAGGTTTGTCCTGGTGTGAGCAGAGTGCAATGCCAGCGGTGCAAAGACGGGTCTCAATGAGGGGAGGCAAGAGGGGCATGGCGGGGCTTTTCACGACATCCAGAGGCATATCAATCTCGCGAATGGACGATGATTAAGATGAGGCCGTTGCTCTCGTAAGGGCAGCTGGGACGCGGTTCTGATTGGTGACAGAGTCCCTCTGTTCTTCAGTCGTACCCTGCAGGGAAGTGAGAAACAGCTGGAGTGATGGAGGGCAGATTGTTCCGCCCGCATCTGTGCTCTGCAAACTCAAACTCCATCGTGTTTTTTTCAAACAAGACAGCCTTTTTCTTTTTCTCTTTTCCGTCTCATCGTCTAGTATGGCAGCATTAAGGCGCCTGATGTTTAAAGTGACCTTGAGGAGTTATGAAAGTTAAGAAAAGCTCTTTCTATTCAAAGTCAGGTGTAAAGTTTTACGTGCGCCTCGCAATACATTCATCACGTATTATCAAGTCACGGTTAAATAATTGAAAAACTGTCGAGGAGCTTCCGATCCCTTTGGAACATTCATGCAAATCCATTCCACAGCCGCGTTCGTACAACCCTTGAGCAACAAAGTCAGTCCATCCTCCGCTGCAAACACAGACCGGCGTAACTCATCAATGCAGCTGCAGAGGAGTCGCCGTGCTCTTCCCACGTTACTAATACCCCCTCTGTTTTGCGCTATTTGTCAAGGTCAACCATTTCATCGGTGCGTTGAAGGAACGTGGGCTATAACCGTGCTGGAGCTGCAGGATTCTGAGAAATGAGAAAGCTGAAGTGCAGCTCCCAAGTGTAATTGCTCTCGTTGCTTCCTTCACGTAGGGCTTTATTAACATGCCTTTGAAGCATTCCAGGCACATTTGCTCACACGGAACAAAAAAGACAGCAGAAATTGATGGCGATGCTGATGGCGATGATAAATCCCCCGGATTACTAACAGTTATTGACGGACAGGTATTCAAATGTCTACGTTGCACGTCTTTGATGTAAACTGATTGGCGTACTCCTTTTTTTTTCTTTTTCTTGAAGCGGCAGTTATCTTCAAAACGCCAGACCAGATTCCAAAACGTGGACGAGAAAGACGAACGTCAATACTGAGACTCTTCCGCGTCAGAAAGACCCGTCGTCACCTAAACCGGTCACTGACTTCTTTGGAGACTTTAATGCTCACCTGTGAGTCTTCAGTGACAATAATAATAATAATAATAATTATAATAATAGCCTGCATTAGCTCTTCTGTTATAAGCACTCGATCATTTATTCATTGGATCTTTGTGTCCGGGTCACTTTAGGCAACAGTCCTCTCAGAGCAGAAAGAACTCATGATCTGTTTGAGCACTTCAAGATGGATCTGGTTGTTATGGTTGCCGACAGAGGCCAGAACCATAACACTGCAACTTAAGAGGACACATGCAAATAAAGAAAACATCTTAATCAGTTGAACAACACAGGAACGCTGCAAAACCTGTCTGTCTGTCTGTCTGTCTGTCTGATTTAGTATCCAGAACAAAAATAATACAAAAATAAAAGTCATGTAGCTACTTAAAAAAAAGAAAAATTAAAACCAGAGATGGCTGGAGGGCAGGAATGCTTGATTCAGCATCACAGGGTCACACAGCTTACACGTATTCGCACTATGGAGGTGGCTGATTCAACCACGCCGCTCTAATTTTGAACATTATGCAGGAGCGGAGGGTTGACTAAAATAGTAGATAGCCTTTTTTTTTTTTTGCCTTGCTATAGAAGAAGGCCGTATCAATCATTGACTTTCTCCATCTAGAGGTGTAGATTAGTCGTGTTTAATACGTTATTTTCAGTTAATGAGTCTGCCTAAGGATTGTTTGGAGCAAATTGGTTCTTTGTAAACATCTTTGCAAATCAGTTCTAGGTTCAGTGCATAAATCTTTGACTGTACTAAAGCCCTGTTTGGACTTGGTTTTGAAATGCATTTTGGGCGATCGGATCATTCGCGGACTTCTTATGCTGACCACTTTTGTTCAGATTTTTCACCTTAGATATATGCAAATTAATAATTTTCCCATAGCTTTATTTTCTTGGTGAGAACATTGAAGGGTTAAACCTTGGGTTGGTCGATGCCCCACGCAATCGTGACTCCTTAAAATAATACTCATAGCAGAGAATACTCTATTAAACTCCTTAGATTTAAGAGGCTAATCCATTTCAAACACGCTGCTACATAAAATAAATCTACATAAATAAGTTTGGCAATTGATTTTTATCTTCACAATCCATGTTTTTTTGTTTTCTTTTTTGTTATTCATAGTCTCTGGAACATCTCCTTACGATTTATCGTACTTGGGTCTGTCTTTTCTGGAAGGAGTAAAAAAGAATAATTCTGTATTTTTATTCAAGTTTGTGTTGAAGTTGAAACAAGATTATGCTAATTCGGTTCGGCGGTGGATTTTCCATTTGTGTCACCCTATTTTGTAACTATGCTATTAAAATATGGCTTTCTTTTAGAATGAAACGCAAATTGAAGAGAGAGGGATTTAACGCCGCTACATCATGTCACATTTGGACAAAGAGGCACTAAAACCGAATGAATTTGTCTTCAACAAAATTATTAAATACCTCGACGTTGCCTCTGTTTTGTTTGTCTGCTTGATGCTATCATCTCCGTCACACCACAGGAAGTTTTTCAGATCATTCTTTTTTTTATTTTTGCACATTAGGGGAACTAAATTCCCTTCAGTGGCATAGAAAGTAAAGATCAATAACTTCATAACCCTCCCTCTTTGCTATATAGGTCTATACAATATTCAGACACGAACTGAACTTTGAAGGCCCGAAATAAATCCGATACGTTTTCATAACCCGACCCGTCCAAGGTGGAATTGACAACATCGTTAAAGTCATTGTACTGTACATGAAAGTTTCCAAATCTTCCCTTTCCTTCACCACACTTCGGATCGGATCAAGGCGAGGAACGAGGTTAACGCCTCTTTGAGGATCATCCAGTTCAAGCCGGTTCTGTTTTGATCCAAACTCACTCGCGGTATATATCCTTGGGAGTAAAAGTGCTCTTCCTCTGCATGCATATTCAAACAGAATTGAAAATAATGAGGGTAAACAATTAAAGAGACACAGTGTGTGCGTCTGAATCTGGAGCACTATGCCGTTGATGGAACAGAATTACTGTAATACCAGATGTCGCACTACAACCACACATCGAATGCAATAACGGAGATGAGCTCATGCTGGGATCCACATTGTTCCGAACATCCATAAAGGATGTTTCTGTCCTTCGCGTCCTTAAAGGATGTTTCTGTCCCTCGCATCCTTAAAGGATGTTTCTGTCCTTAAAGGATGTTTCTGTCCCTCGTGTCCTTAAAGGATGTTTCTGTCCTTCGCGTCCTTAAAGGATGTTTTTGTCCCTCGCATCCTTAAAGGATGTTTCTGTCCTTCGGGTCCTTAAGGGATGTTTTTGTCCCTCGCATCCTTAAAGGATGTTTCTGTCCTTCGTGTCCTTTAAGGATGTTTTTGTCCCTCGCGTCCTTAAAGGATACAGATAAAGTTGTCAGTCAGGTGGACTATCCTCTTGCACACTCGGCCCAAAGTTCCTGATTGCATAGCACTTTATTATTCTCACCTTTCACAAATGCTCAGTCTAAAATCTGGGGAATCAAGTCGAAATCGGTTGTACTGTTGTTTTCCCCCACTGTTTTCAAATATTTCTGCTGAATCAAAGTGCGACAAAGCTGATTAATCCATGAAATAAACGCTGCTCCCAGCCGCAGGTCATCTGCGACACAGTCTTGAAGGTCACATATGGGGTGTTTATTTTTTCTTGCTTAAATTTCAATGGATTACTCCACTCGCTGCCTTGGAGAGAGATTTAATAAGAAAAATGTCATTGCCACAGAACAATCTTGTCTGCGACGTGAAATGAAACAATTTGCTTCCCAAATTCCTCCGATGCCTTCAGCAATCTCCGTCTAATATTAATACGATGGCATGTAACTTCATCCGCTCAGCCCAAATCTGATTTTCCCGACAATTACGAGCGATTGTCATTCTCAGCGGGAGTCCACTTGAAAGCAAATAAAATTAACATGTTGATTAAACTCGGCATCTGATTATCGTCAGACGCGTTACACGCGTCTAGTTAGCTCGTAAACGCCAGAGGTGTGTTACAAGAAGAAAAGAAGAATAAGTCAATTACGCAGCGGATATCTCACATTAATTAATAAATATTTGAATTTAAATATGTATTTGAAGAACCTTGTTCCTCTAGAGGTTTTGAAGGCCATATGGGCGTATAAAGCGAGAGGAGACTGTTCCATCCAAAATACTACCAGAATGGGAAAAAAAGAAGAAGAGAGGGACGTCTCGTCACATTCTGTTCATTGTTGGTACAAATGAGGACACTCTTTTTCAATTTTGTAAATTCCCCAAATGGGGAACTCTTTGAGATATAGATACATAAATCTGAAGGACCAAGATGAAGAATGGAGCAAATTTATCAACAAACAAATGTCAGAAGGAATCCGAGTACAGCCTGGAAGAAATGCTTAAAGAAAAAATAAAATGTTCTTTTTTTTTTTTTTATGGGAATTGCCAATAAGCCATAACATTATAATCACTCACAGATTATGTCCGATTTACAGCACTCGTGGCTCCAGTCAGTATTTTGGGATATATTTGGCAGCAAGTGAACATTGTGTCCTTGAAGCTGATTTGTTGGACGCAAGAAAGATCGGCAACTGTAACGACTCATTTTCCATTTGATATTTTCATAAGGTTTAATATTTTGTTTGATAAATGTTTGTTCCATGGTCAATAATGCATAAACATATCAAACAATGTTTTAGTCTAACGCCGCCCATGAAACCATTTGCATCTTGAAACGCTGTCAGTTCTTGGGGGGCTTTTATGAGTGAGATCAAAGCGCTGGCGGCTTTCTGTTTTTACCTGACATCTGCATCAAAGATCAAGGCATGTAATGAGGCGACGCGAAAGGTTAGAGTTCAGGAGATGAAAGTAATGACGGTTTTAGCGAAGTCAAAGCGCTGCGCTGAAATTCAAACGTCACACATCTTCCCCTGTGATAGCGATCGCCAATACCATAATTAAGCGTATAATTTTCACTTGATCCTTGCTCACATTCGCAATGACTTATTTCTACGTATGCTGTCTTTTATGCAAAAATCCCTGGATTGATTCTTCATTCTGTGAGCAGAAGATTTTTTCAGCACCTGTTAGATGATATCTTGACGTAATGAGCCAGTTTGTCGAAGTGCAAAGTCATTAACTTCTTCTTCTGCTGCTGCTGCTTGCTCTACTGTAGATATCCTTTTAAATCCCTTGCTGACATTCTCCACATCTTTCTTCCTGTGTGTGTCGTGTACCTCCAGTGTTTCTAAATAAATTCAATAATCAGGCCATAAACTTCTTACATAAATATCAGACTCTTTCACGAGAATGACAACATCTGATATTTAGCTGCAGATTCTTGGAAGGTAACTTGCTTTGTGAAACTATTATGGCCGGGTAATTAAGTTGGAACACCTGCTCAGTCTGAAGTCATTTACAGAAGTATATTATTATGTAGGACGTAGTATGAAAGTACATTTACTTGTATAGTGTGTGAATTTCAACGGACTGGTAACTATAGACCGATGCTGTTGTCCGTGACAGGCAGGGTATATCCTTAAAAAGTCCCCGGTCCTCTGCATTGTACCTGAACGAACTCCTAAAATGAGACTGAATGTTAAGTTATCAGAGAAAAATATGTATATATCTCCTTGAATCGATTTATAGGCATCGGATTTGGAATAAACCAGACCAATGGTTAAGAAGTGATTTATATTTGTGGGTCTAAAATATGAGTTATCGTGGTAACACAAAGGATCTGCAGTGGACCAGGTGGCGATGATGATTCCATAATATCCCCATCCCAACTTTCCAAAGATAAGATGTCCGCAAAAAATCGGAATGGAATCGTCATCGCCACGGCAGCAGATCTTTTGTGTTGACACGATAACTAAAAGACTTCAAATTTTTTCTTGCCTGGTTTTCAAATTTTATGTCTCCATAGACTTTAGTGCAAGGAAGAATTGGATTGATTTTGGGAATGGTCGGTTGTATACTTTCGACACCAAAGGGGAAACTTTATTTCCAAATCCTTTGGTCCGATTTAGTCCAAATTTGGTGCATATGAATCAACTCGAGGATATCTATGTCGTATGTATCAGTTTTTCCTAACTGTTGGACCGATTTTGTCCAAATTTGGTGACTATATGAAGTGAGTCCAGGAAATCTATCTTGAATATATTATACGTTAATCTAATAGCTATATTTTACTCACAAGTAGGAGCTTTTTCTTTTCTTTTTGCTCACTGATTTCTGGACATAACTTCAGTTAGTTAATTCATTTGGACTTCAATTTGTTCTAATTGGAAGGAGTGCTTGTAATTAGCGGGGGATTGGGGGTGTTTGGGGGGATATACCCTTGCTGTCAGGGACGACAGCGTAGGCCTATCTTAAATAAGAAAAAGTGCAAAAAATACAGTGAAACCGATGAAATAATATTTTCAATTCATAATTGGATCTTGACAAATTATAATTATTCACCTATTATCATTTGCATTTTATCCAGTTTGTCACAGTGTGACAAGAGGAAACGATAATTAGAGACTCTCCAATTTGAATTGCCCAGTATGGCGCCGAAACGGCTGACCCAGCCAGAAATCAACTAATGTATAAGTTATCATTGACCCGAATGAAAGGGCATCTTAATCAGACAGGCCCCCCAGTGGGATTCAATTCCAGTGTATCATCAATACTGCCAACGATAGAAAAACTGAAAGCAATCTATTGTTCATATTGTCAGTCGTGCTGAGCTCAATACAGCTCTTCTCCGGGGGGATACCAGTGCTGCATTCTGACTTAACCATCTCCGGCTCGGTTCTATTAGGATATCAAGAGTTCTCCCAAGAACCATATATCTGTCCTCCGTCTGTATTGAGAAAATGTCTTTTTGGCTTATTGACTGATCTGCAAGGCCTCCAGATGCTTGGTGTTAATGTCGAACTGACTGATTTATCGTGAAAGTGATGATTTCAAGTATTGTAACTGATAAATAATAATGCGTGATCTTAATTGAGGCAAAGCAGTAGAACTACACTGACAGGGTTGTTCAATGTCTCCCTCACGAACGCGTAGGTAACTCAGTGATGAATGTGACCTTTCTCAGTGTTGTGAACAGCGATTCAAAATTTCTCAATTATTCATGGGGTTTCAAACACAGCGTGGTTCCACTCCGACTCCAATAATGCTCAAAACCCCTGAGACGAATTCTGTGAAGGGCAAAAAAAAAAAACCCCAAAAAAACAACCCCACAATCCTTAAGATTTTGGCAAAGGATAGTTTAATTGAGACTTGCCATCTGGAGGAGGGATTACTGTTAAGACCGTAGCAATAACAACAGACCACACCGATCTTATCTCACATGGGAGATTGGCAGCGAGCGAGAAATAATAGTTTCGTCCTGATTTTATTATGAAATCGCACAAAAAGTAAGCTCAGAGCGGATGGCATTTGTACATGGCTATGAAGTCGTTACAGCTAATTTAGCATGATGGTGACATTTCTATTACGGTGACATTATGGGGTAAATAATAGCATTATAAATGCTTTTAAAAGGATAATAAAATCCGACCATGCACTGAAATCTGAGACTCTGGATGATCGGGGAAACTACGCCCAAACAAAAACACAACAGTTGTTTGTGCTAGCATGCGTTTAAGCCTTTTTTCCTTCTTTACGCCAATAAGGTAACACTGTTTGCACAAAATGTTTTCTTCTAAATGCATCAATTGTTAAAGCATCTTAAATCAAGGGCTTTTGATTTACCCTTTGGAATGGAATTTACCCTTTTTGAATGCTTTTTCTTCTGCCACCTGATCAGTACAAAATACTTATATGGAAAAAAACGCCTTTGTATAGACGATACAGCGGTGTGTCATGATGTTTTTATGAAACAAAAAGGGAGTTTTTTTGGGTCTGGTTTTTGCTATTTCTGTTGATTTCTGTCATTCCTTCAATGTTCTTCCCAGCTTTGACGGAGTCTTTTTCTGACAATCTCCTCAGAAACATCACGCCAGCCCCGCTGGAGGTCATTTTGTTGGGTTCTGGAAGTGCTCCTCCTGATATAGATCTAGATCCCAGCGGGGTAATTGCCTGATCAACTTAAGGTTTACTTGTGTAAAAACGAGTTCTAACTTGAAAGCACCCACAAACAAATAACAAGCTGATATATTAACGGCGCGTATTGAGGATGGTTTCTGTCAAATGTGCAAAATAAGACGCTGGGAAATACTGGGAGGAGTCGATGCAAATACGTTAATTTAGCAAACAATATGTTTTACTCAGCCTGAAAAACATTGTGGTACTTGTGATTGCGTTTTTATTGAATACGTTATAAAGGAAGGTGCTAATCGGCGCAGCGTTGCGCACAGACAAAGTTGGGCATACTGAGAAAGCCGGTTCCATTGTTTGGACCACACTAAAGGAGCATTACTATACAGCCCTGATTATAGTTGTCCTCTGCTGCAATATTGCCAAACATTACGGGTTGGAGCAGGATGCCATAGATGTGGATAAGAAGGAACACTGGCCAGATGTTCGTCTGTGAATGCAAAGGGCTCTCGCCCCATTATCCGGGGCTCCATTGTGGTACCGCTTGGATTGAGAGAGAGGCACAACTGCCAAGCTGTACCCCATCTTTAATCCCTCTCATCAGGGTACTAATGGCCATCGTCAGTCCAGATCCAGCGCTGACCAGCTGCCTGGTGGTCCTCTGTGGCTGACCAGCTGCCTGGTGGTCCTCTGTGGCAGACCAGCTGCCTGGAGGTCCTCTGTGGCAGACCAGCTGCCTCTTCGCTCTTACTTCCTGCGCAACAGTTGAATCCATCTTCTAGACTACAACTCTTGATATCGGCAATTTTGAATTAAAGGTGCGAATAACATGTATGTTTTGCTGTTTCAGGTTTTGTATTTCAGCAATCTCACCCTAGACCTCAAATCAGTAAATCAGTATTTGAATTTTTGATAAACTGTGCTGCCATGGTTACACAGCAAACTAAGCTAAATAGGAATTTATGCTAAATAGGAAGTTGTTGTTTGAGAGGTAAGACATGCTTTAAAATTAACAAAAATCGGTACGCATGCTGGCGGTTATGAGTCAAGTGATTTTTTTTAATCTGTTTTAGGTTGGAGCATTGCAAAATGGATCTACAGCGCCCCCTAATTTGTATTTAAAAAGCTTGCCCCGCAGTGAGTTTCAACTAGAAGTAAGTATGATACTGTAAAATAAAACTGGCAGCATGTTGCCAATATATTACCATAAAATAAATCACAGCTCAGATAAAAGAAACATGTCAAATCCTTAAAACTACTGAGAGAGAAGGTGAAACATGTTTGCTGATCCCTTTGATTTGCCAAATGAGAGGAGAACTCTGTCATCTCAAAGTGCTTAATATTTTCTTTTCTTGACAGATATGGAGCAAGAACATACGGCAGAGGAAGGTACGCCCTGATCCGGCTTCTCGAGGCAGCAGCCTCACTCTGGTATTCACTTTTTTGTTTTCACACGTCCATCTAAGCTATCTCTATCACGGCGCAATTCTTCTTGAGTATGACGGGCTTTTTTTCTCAGCATGTGGCACAAATTGTTTCCTTCTCTCCAAAAAATAAAACTCCACAATATAAGTTTTGATATAATATGATATGATCATTGCAAGAGTCAAGAAAAAATATGGATGGCGTTTATTGGAACAATTCCACTATTTGAGGTAATAGGCCTCATTTTAAACTTTCCAAACCATTGATTGAATTTAGATCTTCAATTCTGTATGGCGACGGATACAGTAACTTACTGAATACTTCCTTGCAGGTAATTACTGTAATTCATTTTATAGTTATAGTGTTATAGTTTATAGTGGCTAGTTGGTGGCTATTAATGTCTGCTATTGATTTTTTAGTACTTTACTGGCAACTTGCTGCAACTTACTGTTATTTATTCTACAGTACTATACTGACTACTTGCTGCCTGTTAATTCCCGTGATCAATTTTACAGTAACATACTGACTACTTGTTTGCAGATTATTACTATTGTTATTCATTTTATAGTAACTTATTGGCTATTTGCTGTCCGTTAATGACTGCTATTTATTCAACAGTAATTAAAAGACTTTTTGATGCTATTTAATCACTGTTATTGTTTTATTTGACAGTAAATTACTTAATATTTACTGCCACTTATTACTGTGTTTTATTTCACTGTTGCTTACTGGCTACTTGCTGCCAGTTAATTCCCATGATAACTTGCTACAAGTTAATGACTGTTATTTATTCTACAGTAACTTGCTGCCAGTCATTTGCTCTAATTCCTTTTACAGTACGTTACTGGATACTTGCACTCAATTAATTGCTGTGATTCGTTATACAGTTACTTTACAGCTATTACATTGACATTTTTCTTTCAAATTTGGTAACTTTTGGAAAAATACAAACCAGAAAACAGTTTTAAAAAATGACGTTTTGACTTGAGTGATGACGATAATAACGAGGCTGAGCCCACGAGGGTGCAGCTACAACATAGGGACGCAAGAAAAGCTAAACATTATGACAAGCTAACCATATTTAAATGAAGTCCCGTGGTGGGTATGCAATGTTATGACCATATAAACTGTATTAGCACTGAAATTCTAGATCTGCCCTTGGCTATTGTTACACCTCAAAAACCTGAATTCTGCAGGGGCTTCACAGATACACAGAGAATCTTTTCATCCTTACGGGCCAGGTTTCTGATAAGCACAAGGAGACATCTAAACGACTTGTCAGTCAGGAGAGCCAGAAGACAGGCGGGGCTGCAAAACAAACAACCAGAGTTCCTCCATCTTTCCTATCTTGGAATAAATGGACAAAAGTAGCAAGGGAGGCAATAAGCAGACAAGTAAACCTGTTCTGCTCACACGGGCACACCAGTCAATTCGGCGTTGAGACACCCAAATCATATTGTGCATGTAGAGGCATGGGCCAGCAAAGTGTAAATAAGTATTTCCAGGCTCGCTATTGGGTGTATAACATGGTGTCAGGTGGCTACAATGAATGTAGGGAGGCAGATGGAGCAATCAGCCAACCTTCGCCTCGCTGAGATGGAGGGCCGCCGCCGCACACACAAACAACCAATCACCACGGGACAGTGATTGATGTTTCATCCGGCTTTGAGATCTATCATCCCGGCCAAGTGGCTGTCGAGCCCCCCGCCTGACAGATTGTTAAACAAAGCTTAATATGCATCACCCCGGCAAATACTTCATTAATTCTTCATTGTGTGGGCTTGAGTAGAGTAAGCCGTTTTGCGGACATGTATTTAATACAATGCCCAGTTGGAAAAAAAAAGAAAAGAAAGGAATCGCTTTAAAATGCACAATAATTTATTTGTTATTTATGTGAACAGTGTATTTATGTAAGGGTTGTAGAACATAAGAGTAATAATGTCACAACTGTGGAAATATCACAGTAAATGTTTTTTGTACAGTAGTAATTGTAGTGATTCATTTTAAAGTAACTTACTATTTGCTGCCAATTAATAACTGTTATTACTTTTTCAGTAACATTTTAACTACTTACTGCCAGTTAGTTACTGTTATTTATTTTACATTAACTTACTGACTCCTTACTGCCAGTTAACTAGGCTTACATTGTTGTCCATTACAGCAAGGGCATATCCCTGAAAAGACCCCAATCCCCTGCGTTTTACAAACAATCCCCCCTGATTGTAATCGTCTGAAAGTCAGTGTTGTTGGTAAAAAAATTAAAAGTTCCCCCTAGCGAATGAAATTCGAACTATTAGAGTAAAATATGATCTAAACAAGATAGATTTCCTCGACTCAACTCATACGTACGGAATTTGGACTAGATCGAACCAACGGTTGAAAAATGACTAAATTTTGGAAACTGCTAAAGATAAAGCTCCTCCTAGTGTCAGAAGTATACAAACTACCTATCTCAAAATGAATCCCATTCTTCCTCGCACTAAGATCTATGTGGGTGTATAGAATATGCAAATAATCCTTGAGATTTTTTGAGTTGTTGCCTTAACAGGAAAGACTCGGGGAGGCCGACATTGACATCGCGGCAGCGATGACTATTCCCTAATGTCCCAAACTTTTCAATGGTTTTCAGGAGTATATTTACTGTAATTTATTTTACAGTTACTTACCGACCACATGCTACCAGTTAAATACTGTTATTTGTTCAAGGGTACTTATTGACTTTATCATTTATTTTACTGTGACTTACTGGCAACTTGTTACAAGTTAATTCCTGTTATTCAATTTACAGTAACTTATTGGCTACTTTATGAAAGGTAATTACTTACTGGCTACTTGCTGTCAGGCAATTACTGTCATTTATTTTACAGTAACCTACTGACTACTTTCTGACAAGTATAACCGTGATTTATTTTACTGTAACTTTTTCATCACTTGCTGGCAGAAATTACCGTAATTTATTTTATATTAATATAGTGACTACCTGCTGCAAGCTAATCATTGTTATTAATTTTACAGTAACATACTGAGTACTTACTTACAGTTACTGTACTTTTTTTCTTTCCCAGTATAAATGCTGTGGTGTCCAGAGTGAGATATTTTAAATAAATCATATATTCACGTCACTTAAATCCTCACTAAATGCTGGGAATAAACTCACACAGAACATGAAGAAAAAGAGGGATGTGTTTTTTTTAAATGGTCTTAATTCAGTAACCAAATGATTTAGATTGTGAACAAATTAAGCGGAGCGAAAAAACAACCGAAGGAGATATAAAATATGCAGCGATGTACTCCTGGATTTATGGCCTCGACACTTCATTAGCAACACTCCATCACAACTGATCTTGCAAACGTGGTGAGGCAACGGTTGGGTTTATTCCTGGATCTGTGAAATCATGCTGCATCTTGCTGGTGTCATTTCTGCTACCTCACCTCACCCTTTAAAAACTCTTCTGTCTTCTTTCCGAGGTTTTCTAGTACCTTTCAGACTCTCGACTCTTTTTATGGTAGTTTTCTGGCAACTTTTTTTGTCTTTTGCAGACCACATTCTGCAAAAGCTGTGACTTCTGCAAGATAAAACCTTCCCAAAAGATCTGAAGGACGAAAGCTAACCAGACATGAGTAAGACTTCATGTTTAGATCAGGCGCTGTGTTCACCAGGGTTTTTTTTCAAGATCTTGACATGTTACACATGTGTACCAAGTTCATCGTATTTGTAGGTGAAACACGCTGCGGGGGCTGATTTGGGAACTTCTGAGCCACTCAAACAACTTCCTGCTCGGCGTAGCTTGTTGGGTCACCATGGCAACGTCGTTAATCAAGTCAAGCGGGATGTAGCTAAAATACAACACCCGGAACCGTAAAAAAACTGTCGGAAATTCAAGCATTTATTGTAAGATGGGCGACTTCCTGTTGTACCAGCGACTTTTTGTGGATCTCATTCCCTTAAATATGTCTACAGAATTTGATACTTCTGGGACTCCTAGATACAAGAACCCTCCAACAACACTCCACCACCGATCGTGCAAACATTGTAATCTTATGCATTTTTGAAACTCTACCTTTTCCACCTTCGAGGTAAAACCCTCCCAAAAGGTCCGAAGGATGAAAGACAATTGGACACCAATAGAACTCTCAGTCCAGTTTAGTTCCTGGCTTCAGTAAGGTTTTTTTTTTTCAAGATCTTGACTTGGTACACATGTGTAGCAAGTTTTATATTTTTTTCTCTGTGAAACAAAGTGCGGGGGCTCCTTTTTATTTATTTTTTGCAGAATACGTTAGGGGCACTCAAACCCATAAACAATCGCTGTACAGTATTTTGTGAACTGTTGAGCATGTCTAACCTCCCAAACAACTTCCTGTTTAGTGTATTTGTTGTGTCACCATGGCAACGTGGATTATCAAACACTCAAAATCTGACTGATGGATTTGGAAATCAAGCGGGTCAGAACTCTAGGGTGATGTTGCTAAAATACAACACCTGGAAAAGGCAATAACTGCCTGAAATTCGCACATTTAACGTAAGATGGACCACTTCCTGTTAGGTTTAACTCACTGCACCAGCCACTTTTTATGGTAGATCTTAGTCCCTTAAATACTTGTACCAAATCTGATACATCTAGGTGAAACAGGGTTCTGGTGCTCCTCCGTAGAATAGTTCTGGGGGGTTGCAGTAGCGCCCTGCGGCGTAACCTTTCACGGCTTCGACACTTCGTAAGCACCAATCATCATGATCATTTAATGTAATTATTTAAGGTACTAATTCCGGCAGTATTTTTGAAACTCTACCTTTCTAGAGCAAATTCTGCACCAGCTGTTAAACCTTCCAAGAAAAAAGTCTTGAAGGATGAAAGCCAAACGGACACGACTCGCATTTATAACCAGCACAAGTGAAGCCACCCAAGGGCCAAGCGGCATCACTTAGTTCTTCCACCCACATACAGCTTTCGGTTTATCATCCACCATCTTGACAAGTTGTTCCTCATCCCCGCACTTATATGTCCTCCTCGACCGCTCCTCCACTCCCTCTGTTGGCTGGGGAAGTTGCAGAGAAGAGAAAAGGGGGAGGAAAGGTACTTTCATGGCGAGGGTTATTTTTCTTCCCTGATCCCTTTCTGATAAGTGTGTTTGCTCTTTTCTGTCTGGGGCTACTCTTAATCAAAAGCAGGTGGAACATAGGAAAACATTTTTTTTTCGAGAGGTTGCTGATAAGAAGAGGAACTGTTTAACAATTTTCTTACAAGCAGAGATAGAAATGGAAGTGGATCTGGCGGTGGAAAATGCAGATAAATTGATTTTACTCCTATATCATTGAAAAAAATCAAGTAAAATCTTGATATCTTTATTATTTGAATACCATGCGTATTTGTGGGTGAAATATCGCATTCCGATCTGAATCTGACTTAATTAGCCTTCATTGAGTAGAGAATAAGTTTTTCCTTATATAGTTTGTCGATTCAGTTTGACAAAACATTATTTAATATTTAACCTTCAGTACAACTAAACCCAACCTTGCTGAATTAATCAGATTCAGTTTAGTCTGTTAATCTAATGTGGATTTTGATATAATTACAGATTTCATTCTAATCGTTTGTTAGGTTGTTTTAATTTATAGATCTGTTAACTATTCATTTCAATGGAAGGAGGTTATGTCTTCACCCGCTTTTGTTCGTCTTTCCGTGTTTGGCTGTGAAGAAGATTACGGAAAATCAAATGAAGAAAGTGGCATGATATTTTAGCTAGCGGTAGGTTTTGGCATTTCCTACAAATGATACATTTTTGATGATGTTACATGTTTGACAGCATTTAAAAATAATAGAATTGTTGTAAATGTGTCATAATTTCCATTATTGTTGTTCCTTTTATGTTCCTTTGGGGGAAACTGGGGGCGCATTTGCCTTTGTTCCTTTAATGTTCCTTAGGACTGAGGGATAGAAGAGGAACAGGAAATGAAACAAACAATTTTGTGTTTAAGAGTTAAAAGTTTTCATTCAACATCTCGCTATAGCACATTTGTACATTTAGATCCATTCTACCCAAACGTTGTTCATTCCTGATGACACAAAACAAGATGCTCTTCTCATTCCCACTGACATATTGTGATTTTAATGATTTAAAAAAAGTAGGCCAATATTGGGAGGGATATTGGCCTACTTTAAGGGATATCTGCATAAAATGACTTTCATCCCATAATCTTGTATATAGCATGATCTACTCTAGTAGTTAAAAATATGAATTGAATGAATGAATGAATTGAATAGGAATGACATAAATTCGCCTTTAACCCGTTAATGTCCTGCTCAGCTGTTTGGTTGAGCACATTGTGAGTCACTATCTCTAATTGAAAAATGTGACTGAACCTGTTCATAATCTGACCCAGTGGCAATATGTATATGCTAAAGAGTAAGGGGCCAAGGACGTAGCCCTGAGGGACAGCACAGGTCAAAGGGGCCACTGAAGAGGACGCATTAACCATGGCTATTCAGAAAGTCCTATTCATCAAGAAGGTTTTCTTTTTAGTATTTTGTAGCATGTAAGTACTTACTAAACATAATTATGTAACTTGATTAAGCAAGAAAATTTTGACTATGGATCAATTAGTCTTCCAAAAACATGATATACCAGCGCGGTTAAGAGATTTCACTTCATAATGAAAGAAGTAACGGTGAGCTAATCTAATACTATTTTCCATAAAAGTCTTTTTTTTATGTTTAAAAAATATGCCTGACCAAACAATTCTCTGTTTTATTGTAAATTCAGAAATTAAGATATTAAGTTAAGAAAGGAAATAAAACATGCGGCGCAATAAATTTTTCCAGGGTTAATTTGAGGAGTTAAATTAGTTAAATCGCTTGCACAACGAGGGGATTGGCGGCTTTTCGGGGATATACCCTTGCCTGCAGCGTAGGCCTGGGCTCCGTAATGATTCCGTTGTTGAACAGTGTCAATTTATTTCTTCCTTCTGGAGATAATACTCCATACAGTCGGATAATGGAGGAATTAATAATATATATAATCTCTCCTAAAGTGCAGTAACTGCCACAGGTAGTGGCAGGCAGCAGACACGAATTTCGCATTTCAAAGCCTCGCCATTGTTCACTTCCAACTTTTTTTTTTTTATTACCTGTAATCTCCTCCTACAAATATATTTTTAGCTTCTTTGATTCTCCTGTCCCTATTTGGCTGCTCTCCGGGGGAAATAACCATTTCCCAGCACTGACATCCACGGCGTGTTCTCCATAGATCAAACACCCACGCCCGGTGGTCAACTAGCCATAACACCCGAAGGGGGTTTTCCACTGATTACGCATGCCACGCTGAAAAGCATCGCAAAAAATACACCACACTTGATCCACAGCAAATGAGATTCCGAGTGTTTTGAAGATTCCTTCAGATATAGGATTCTTGAAGCTCCCCGTCTTCCCCATGCTCACTCTCATCTTGTAAAAAAAACTCCAATTAGGAGAATTTGTGTGCGAGCGTCTCCTCGGTTCAAACAAAGACCTAATCATAGAGAATTACTGGCATTGTGGGAAGAAAAAAAAAAAAAAAACGACAACAAAAAGACAGAACTTGGCAGAGGGGTAAAGCATTGGCCTGGATTCAGAGGAAAAGTTTGTTCCAGTTTCTCTCCACTTTTCACTGGTCCCACAGTAGTTTGTGTGTGTGTTGCTCCGAAATCAGAGATCAGCACATTTGTTTAATGTGGAAATTAACTTTCATTCTGTCACACTAAATATAACATTGTACAAAGCAACCCCCTTTTTCAGGGCGGGGGAGGGGATGCTCCAATTTTGGGGAACCTTCACAGAAAGAAAACAACCGCAACAACAAAATAAGCCGTACTTTCCCAAATGCCATTCTCCCATTTAATTTATGGAACCATCGAGGAGGCTACTTGAAAATGCAGAAATGAAGGAAATATGTAGGTCCTTCAATTAAAAAATCAGAAGCCATCACTGCTCATTCATCCCACGTGGGGGTAGGTTTCCTATGAGGAGCTGCTCTGGGGTAACGTTGCGGTAGAGCTGCTGCAAAAATACTGAATATTTCATTCACTTGTGTGAGCGGGATTGAGATCAACATATACCAGCTGGTATCTTCAATGGCGAACTAATTATCCGGACTCATTTTGCGTGCTTCATTTTATTCACTCTAAGGGTGAAAATTCCTTTATAGGTCAGCAAAAATGCTACGATTTACAGGAAAAAAAAACAGTTAAACAGTTATATACCATATAATACATGTAGTTTTCCCTTTAATGTCCTGCTCTGCTGTTTAGTTGAGCACATTTTTTTTGTCACTGTTTCTTATTGAAAAATGTTCGCATGTGTATATGCTAAAGAGTAAGGGGCCAAGGATTGCGCCCTGGGGGACTCCGCTGGTCAATGGGACCACCGAGGAGGCGGCATTAACTGTGGCTATTGATAAAAGACCTATTTGATTAGTATCTTTCTTTTAGTGCAAATTAAAGCATGTTAGGACTTACTAAACATAATTATGCTACTTTATACGGCCAAAATAAGTCTAATAAAAGTGAAATGTTTTCTGAAAAACACGCTTTGCCAAACGGTTGAGCTAATGTTATTAGAATTGACTATGTTCCATGAACAAGTTTGACAAGACAATTAGTCATTTTATGGTAAATTTAGACTAATTAATTAATTAATAATTGCTCCAAACAAATAAAACATGCAACAAAATCATTTATTTTCCTTAATTTTTTTTTTTCTTTGGCGAGGACATGAAAGGGTTAAGGCATCCGTTTACGAGTGAAGGGAAGCCGGTGTTTGCACTATGATCATTTCATAAAGCTACACAGCTTTATTCCCTCAGCCACTCTGACGTCTCCAAAGACTCCAGTCTTCTCCCATGGGTTTAATTATCTGTAGATGCCGCGAGCGGTAGAAAGGGGGCAGTCTTAACGCGTTCCGTCCAGTGTCAGTGTAATATATGCTGTCCATCAGGAGAGAGATAAACTACCAATGCATCATGGGAGATGTATTCCTCCAAGCTTTCCTTTCCCTCTCCCCGGCCAAGTGATTAAAAGGAAAGTCCGACTTGAAAGATTTAAGTGGCTTCTTAAATGTCAATTAAAAATAAATAAATAATAATTCTCTGTTATTCATGCGACAAAAAAAAAAAGACCAAGGCGGGAAAAATAGCGTGAGTTCCCCTTTTATTAATATTTATGGGCACAGATTGTCAGCGTGGTCTTAATAAATTTGATAACACGCTTTCTTTTCTTCTTTTTTTTTTGTTGAGGGTTCACTGTGAGTGTCGAGTGCGATTACAATGAAACACGAAGCAGTGTTTGTACAACAACACTTTTATTATTCATACGTTTCATTCTGAATTGGCCCCCTCATTAATCTGGGCTAATTATGGCCGCAACACTTTGGCGAGTGGATGGCGGAAAAGATGCTTGGAGAGGAACGCTCTCAAAGACACTCAAAAAACAACTACCGAGGCAGTGTAATTTACAACACGCTGCCCCAGATAGCAGAGTGGCTTGTTTGTGCTCATGCATTCATCTTGCGCACACAGTTTGCTTTGCATCTACTTGCTTTCCGCTAAACTCTAAAATGCATGACAGGTAAAACAAAAAATAAAAAATAGGTGTCATTTTGGGGGCGAAAAAGCGAATCAGCATATCAAAACAGAGCGGCCCCGAATCGCCTATCCTTTCTCCTGTCTCTCTCCGTGAATAAAAAATGTTCGACTAAACGAACTCAAATCGCATATTGAAATAAATTAAAATGTGTGTAATGTGTCATTACTCCTCTCGTCAGCGAGGAAAATGAAGTTTGTCCATGAGAAGGAATGGCTTTAACTGCTGGTGAAGCCAAAGTAATTACAACTGACGTGACAGCGGACGAGACATGATTAAAACATCGCAACAGGCGTCAAGGGGAATTGAGAATGCGCTATGACAGTACACTAATAAAGAGTCTCCCATCAAGGTCTCGAGAGAAACAAACACATGTTTATTATAGGTACAGTGCTGGACATTGAAAACTGCAGTCGTATTTGTATTGTACACATTACAGCGATGATTCCGGATCAGCGGTTCTGCTAATGCCAAATGGGCAAGAATGAAAGACTGTAGACTGGCTTGACCTGAGAAAGAAACATGTTGGGTTCCCACCAACCAAACATTAAATCAACTGTAACACCTGGAACACAATCAATGAGTATCATCGATGAATCATGTGATTGGAAGGGCATGGAAAACTGCAAGAATTGGACTTCAAGGATCAGCTATCAAAGAATACTTTATGGCTTTTCCCTTAAGGGGTCGCCATATCAGATCATCTCTTTCCATCTTGCCCTGTCCTCTGCATCTTCCTCTGTCTCAACAACCAACCGCATGTCCTCTCTCGCCACATCCAGAAAATCTCCTCTTTGGTCTTTGCATCTTTGCGTCTTTGGGATCCTTCTACCAGTAGAGCCATTATCCCTCCTCTTCAGGTGTCCAAACCATCTCAATCTGAGCTCTCTGACTTTGTCTCCAGTACGTCAAACCTGGGTTGACCCTCTGATGTCCTCCTTTCTAATCCTGTCCATCCTCCTAAGTCCCAGAGAACATCTGAACATCTTCAACTCTGCCAATATCTTCTACCATCTTGCACCATCTTGGAAACCTTTCCCTTCACTCCTGCTGCTACTCTCCTGTCACAGATAACTCCTGACACTTCTCTCAAACCGGTGCAACCCGCCTGCATTCGCTTCTTCACCTCTTTTCCACACTCCCCGTTGCTCTGAGGAGTTATCCCCACTTTGTTAACTGCTGCAATATGCGGAACTTTGTGAGTTGTTAGAATGCACCTATACTCCATTTGATTAATCCATCTGTGACACCATTTTAAACCAATTCCATATTAGCAGGTATTACTTAAATCAAGATATTAAAGCCACAAAAACGACCTGATTTGACGCTACGTCAAAAAAAGATAATTTACCACCTTATTTATAGCTGAGGACTATTTTGTTCCGGGCTGTTGACCGTTGCGCTTCTCTTCATCAAGCTTTACTTAGCCCCAATTTTTCCTCTTCTTAAACTGCCATAAAATGGTATTATATATACATAGATATCATTTTCCACTTTCATTTAGTTGAGTTTCTCAAGTTTGCACTGAAGTCCTGTTACTCTTCAGTGCAATGCCTCTCACTGAGCCTATTTATGAATATGCTAATTCACCCTGGAAGCCACAAGGGCCAAAACAGCAACAGAGCCTTAAATGTTTAGATTTCAGGACTTGTCTGGGTTTTTAGCTCTTGTGGTTACTTTTATTTTATTTTTTTTAATCAATAATAACATTTTCTATTACTAGAATAGCAGTGTTTGTACTCGCCAAAGTTCATCAATATGTGATCCACTAACTTCGGTAAAAACATAAAATTCCCTGTGAGACCTGCTGGCAGAGTGATGCTGGCTCTTTCAAAGTAAGTAAGCAAATTTAATCAGGTTGTTTGCGCATTAACTATTGATAGCCCGAGCGTAGTGTGATTACATGGCATGGTAAGACTAATTACTTTATATTATAAATCTAATTACATTCCTGAGGGTCGGATAAAATTGTTGGCTGTCATTTCAATATCAAGCTAAAATCCAGGGGGCAGGGTGTGCATAATGAGCCGTCATAATGAAGTGTGTCTCTGTTGGATTACACTGCATTTATCAGGTCTGCTAGGTTTTTTTTTCTTCATCCACAACGATTGAAATAATTCATGCCTGCAACTTGTGCGAGATTCTTAAAATAAGCTAATAAATATGTTCAACTCGTATGTAAATCCATACGACACAAACGGCGTATAGTACGCCTTCATTTCCAGAGTGGAGGCCTTTATTATTCTGGTTCTGCTGTATGACACTTCTGGGTTGTGTCCCAGTAGAGAACCTCACCGAAAGTGGGTCGAATGTTAAATCGGCTGTTGAATCAAGAACAGA
>VRLP01005272.1:0-37500 GCA_009660295.1 Lophius piscatorius | reverse complement strand
GACTTGAATACAGCAAAAAAACAAAAAACAGCCTGCTCTCTGTCCAAAGCAGAGGACAGAGAATCTGTAAGAAGAGTCATTCCCTACATAATGACGAGGAAAATTGGGAGATACCAGTAGAAACTGGTAAGCAGCAACTACAGCTGTAAGTGGAGCTTCTAAAAGTCGAACACAGCAGAGAGTCCTGGAGGTATAGAAACTCCCTCAGCGTGACTAGGTGCCCAACACATTCATGAGTATTTTTAACTAAAAATCAACACCATGAAAGACCTTTCCAGTACAGATTCCAACAAAATAGACATTTCACAACGGCATTCAGTGCTCATTTCATCACAGACCCCATCCTTTACCTTGCAAGGCATCAAATGTGTAAGCAAACAATAACGTGACTGCACCATTGCAAGTTCCATTACACCATCTACTCCACTCAGTGCTCAACCTCAGCAGTTTTTTTGTATTTAAAAAGGCAAAGTGAAGGAGGTGTTGATAGGGCTACTGTATCCACAATTAAAACCGAGGCCAAGGCCAGAGAGAAGTCTTGAGAAACAGAATCATTATAAACATCACATTTGAAAAACCAACCTACAGCATAGATGGACCATAGAATGACATGATGGAAAAATTGCAAAAATGTCATGAAAACAGCACCTACAAAGAGAAATAGATCATTTCTAATAACTTAAATACTTAAATTAGTATGCTATACAATATCATTCCATTTGGGGCTAGAGGGTAAGAAAATAATTTGCTTAAAGCCTACACAAAATAAACAGAAAAGGGTAGACTTTATGCAAAAAGGTCCATAGGCTGACTTGCATGTGTTGTGTAAGTCCTTTAGGAATAGAGGAGTCTCAGATCCCTTCAGTCCTGCAGTGAGAAGCTTTGGCACAGAGACACCATGGGACGAGATGATGCATCACAACACGGTGTTAATGAGGGACACTCATGCAGGCCCCACTCCAGTCCTGGAGGAGAAAAAGGTCAGTGAACCCCGACATGCATTGCCACCATACTGCCAGGGCAACAGACAAGAAGAGAGGGGCAGAGGAGACACTGTGAGGGATGAAGGTGGGGATGGGTGTACTGAGATGAAAAGAAATGTCTACGAGGCATGAGCAGAGAGGTTGGACTTTTCAACCACGACCAGGAGCAATGACAAAGAAAAAGTCTATGGAGAAGATTTCCAGCGGTCAAAAAGATAACCGCGTGCAGAACCACAATTTAAGCTGGATGGAGTTGGTCTCCAGCATCTCCTCCGTTTCTCTCCATCCTCTCAGACTCACAGAGAGGACTCAACCTCTTTTGTGATGGTAACTGTTGGCTGAGGGATCACCTGAATGTCTGCCACCTGCTCTGGGGTCTCGGAGATCACCTCCAGGGTTGAGGCAGTGGCAGCGTTGCAGTCATTGATGACCTTCTTATCAGAACCCACGTTCACTTTGTCTCCTGAGCCGCAGCAGAGTTTGGGAGCACACTGAGTCCGGCAGGAAAGCTCACAGAGGGAGTCTCGAGACTCTGAGTTGAATGTGACGAACTCTGGCTGGATGGTGGTGGCGTGGATCCCTTCGTCGTGGAAGAAGTCCTTGATGCGCTTGGCCACCTCCATGTAAGACGTTGAATCGTGGCACTTGATGTGCGCCGTGGCGATGATCCGGCTTCCTGCCAGCTGCCAGATATGCAGCTCGTGGATGGCCAGGACGCCATCCAGACTCAGCAACCGCTCGTTGAGCCGGTGCATGTTGATCTGCTTGGGCACGGTCTGCAGCAGGATGAGAGCCGACTCTTTCAGCAGCGGGTATGTGGTGTAGAGCAGGATGCACACCATGATGATGCAGAGCGTGGGATCCAGGTAAAGAACCCAGCAGGGGCCGGCAGACAAGGGGATATCTTCCGAGAGGCTGACCAGCGTGTGATTGATATGCTGGTGATCGGTTGAGTGGCTGTTGATGCACGGGTTCACGCACAGCTCCCCTTCTACACAGGGCTGCCACACAAAGTTGAATATTAAACTATTGACCACCACGATGACAGATCCCAGGGCATCACCAAGAACGTGCAGGAAGACCCCGCGCATGTTGAGCTGAGACGACGCGTCTTCATGGTCCATGTCCTCAAAGTGGGTGTTGCCATTCATCTGTACCTCTGTGCCGTCTTTACAGATGATCTCTGTAGACAAAGACAAGGAGGTTAGTTTAAGGAAGCACCAGAGTTCAAAGTTTAGTAGTTGATACAAGTGGGCCATTCAATATATTGCAAGAAACTGTTCTAAATTGTGCATCTAATTTTAGGAAGACTGCCAATATGTGAAAAAAAACCCTGCATTAAATCAAAAAAAGATACATGCAATCAGAAAACCAACTGTCCAACCAATAAGGAGTACTGGCTCATTAATTTTCATAAAATCATGTTCAGAGTCTGAGGTCTACAACAATACATATTCATCAAGATATTAAAATTAAAAAAAGCCTTTCTTTCTCCCACAACTCATGATAACGTGGTATTATACCATGTTATGTAGCGCAGCAGAAATAGAGTGACAGTGTGAGCAGGAGAGAGAATTTATAAAGGGGAAACATTGTGCGGGAGCTTGAGACAAATCGACCCTAAAAGAAAACCCTGATGTTGGTGTGGAAAAAATTAATCCCACTAACCCCACTGCACATGCCCTGAAAAAGGTTTGTTTTCTGCGGTGAAACCTTTTTTGTATTGCACATTAAAACCGGCATGCCAGTGTAAAGCCGTAATACATACGAGGGAATACTTATTACTTTAGATGACACAAAAACCGGCACATTTGCAAAACCTTGTTGATTACTTTTGGATTTGACTCCGCAGTCATACCTCCAAGAAACCCGTTTACCCCAGAAGTCATACATTCCTGCATCCAAATGAATTTTCTAAAAAAAATCTTTTTCAAACTTTTCCTGAGGGCTTGGAAAAGAAGTCCATTCAAGATGGTACATTTCATGAATACCTGACAGTTTATTGTAGTTTAAAGCCATCACATGCCGACCACATTAAGTAACCTGAAAAGGTCGTCGTCAACTGAGAATAAAAGCACAGGAACAAGTCAAGATTAAACATTGTGATGCTGACTGGAGACTTTGAAGGGAAATACAAATCAACTCGCCACAGTCACAAAGCAATGTTAAGAAATAAAATATTCTATTATATTTTATATAATATAAAATACATGATGTATTCCCTACATTTTCTGGGTCTCAATATATCAATATATTGAAATTTCAGCTACAACAATGCATTTTCGGTAATCAATTATGGCGAGCAGACCGATTTTGGAAAGTATCGATGTATTGTACTATTTATGATTCTCCCCAGTGAAGATGGCAGCTCCCACTCAAGGGCTTGCATATGATTGAACTTAAACACCAACAAAAATGACCGGGTCATTCAAAGTGTGGGAGTTATTTAAACAGATCTAAGACGGTACTCTCCATGCTTTGTAAAATGAGCTAGACTTTACGGCTAGACTTAAGTGTCGTTTCAGGAGGAACTAACTAGACCCACTAGCTCAGACGGTGGCTGGTATAGCAACACGATTTTCCAGTTCAAGTTTTAAGCAGTTAATGTACATCTAGAGGACAGAGTCTGTGTAAGCAACCTTCTACGGTAAAGGTTATCCAGCTTCTCATTACCATTTGTTTTAAAGTCAACATTGAGTCTAAATAGGACTAAACGGCAACATAAATAATTTTTTAGAAAAGCTGTGCGAGTAAAAATAGACAAATGGTAAAAGTTGTCTAAAAAATAAATAATGTCTATATAGATATATCTAAAGATATATATCTATATAGATATATATTTATATAAAGATATTTATTTAGATATCTATATTTAGATGTCTATATAAAGATATAGATATATATCTCTATCTCTACGTAGATATAATAATAATAATAATACATTTCATTTATAATGCACTTTACATTTGGATCAAATCTCAATCTCATATATATCTTTATCTCTATATAGATGTATATCTTTATATATCTCTATCTATATCTATAGCTATATATATTTGAATTGAAGTACGATCAATAAAAAAATGATTTATTGCAATACAAATATTCCCTGTAGTACCCAACCCAAGCATCCAGGGAAGATTAATCAGGTAAAAAAACATTTATACTGCAAGAAAGGTTTTGTCATAGTTTTGGCATCACAGGACAAAACCACAAATTCCATTCCAAACCTTAAACATCACCTCAATGCAAAATGACTGAGCTATAAAGGGCAGAAAAACCTCAGCTGGAAATCTCTCTCGTCGATCACACAAACATCGATCAACTCCTAACAGATACAGCTACTGTTCCTGGGGTGTTTGTGTGAGAGAACTGCTCCTTTGAGAAAGTACAACCAGTAAAACACATGTGAGCTCATTCTGGTGTGAAAACAAGGCTGTAAAGGATTTCGGCCTGCAGTGAGGAGATTATGAGAAGATGCTATCAATATCAGTCAGCTGATAAACGGTTGCATCATTTGGGGTCAAAGCACCTACCATCAGCAGCGTGAAACAAATCGCCAGAGCTGTGCATTATCAGTTGACACGTGTTTAAGCTGCGAGACCAAAGAAGATTTACTCAGACATGGGCTCCGTTAAGCCGAATTATTGGTGTTTGGTTTCTTTTGGGGAATGCCGTAGCCGTTGCCGTGGGAGACGTTTTACTTGTGTGACTGAAGCAGGGCTGTATAACTGCTTGGAGTTACAAACAGGGGCAGTCAAGCTGTATTATATCAGAGAAAAATCCCAGCATGTGGGATCCTAAATGCGGCAAATACTTAACAGTAATTCATATCCTAAATATTGAATTAGTAGTCGCAGCCACCGGAAACTGCCCTGTAGAACGACACCTGAGCAATGGCTACCAACTTCCATAGCGGGATGCCGTTAGGGCCATTCATCAGTGACTTAATGGTCAGTTAATACAGTTAATACAGAATCACTGAAGCATTATGTTAATGCAGAATATTTGTAATCAGTCAATTATGTAATAATTGCCAGAGGTTTATTTTTGCCAGATTGCTGCTAATTTGACAAATAGCCCCTTCTACAATACCACGTTCTCCTTATGCTCATTCAAAAACCATGCAGATTAGAGATACCAAAAGTTAATTCATTTCTCCATTCGTAGCTAAATTAAATAACCAGATGTCGAGAATGAGTGGAAGCCAGACATCAAATGATGGACGACAATGTAAAAATAGAAATTAAAAATTACACTTTTGTTTCATCCGTCTGTTTCTGCGCAGTTGAATGAAGAAGAGGCACTTTACAATTCATGTCGGCTTTTGATCACTATGTCAAGACTATTTTTAATGTGTTATTTATTGAACTGCACTGTTTCTTTGGTCATCCAATGTGGTTTTAAGAAAACTGTAATATGATTTTTATGTAATAAGTACATAAAAAGTGACAACAGGTGGGTTTACATAGACAGCCTAATTCCGAATAGATCCGGAAAAGACGCCTAATTGGAAAGAAACTGCTGCAAGTAAACACCCCTTTCCAAATAAAAGTCAATATCCGAATGAGATTTTCTTTCTCTGCAAGGAGGTAGTCTAAGTCCTTTCGGAAAGTCTTTCCGATAGCCAGTCACTGCATGTAAACAGTTTCGGAAAGCTCTGTTTGAGTCGTCTCTGCGCATGCCCAGCGTTCTGACGTAATGCTATGGCGGAGTTTTTTTAAACGGATGCACAGCGCCACGACAAAACAGTACTGGTGTCCATCAGAGAGTCATTTACTCGCTGCAACTGTGACAGAGTTTAACATAGTTGGACTGTTAAATGGACCAAAAGTCCTATTCTTCTTCTGGACGCTTGTTGGCACCCAGCTCATCGTAGCATTATGGACACCTTATGAACTGGAGTTTGGATAATCTGCGAATGTCAGGAAGCTGTTTCCGATTAGATGAGTCGATGCATGTAAACACCGGGTCAGAAAAGATCACAGGTCATGTAAACAAGCAATGGACACTGCAATTCTGTAAGGTTTAATTCAGAAAGGAGAAAAGTGTTCCATGTAAACCCACCTAATGAAGAGAATCTGAATCTGATTTGAAGATTATTCCATCAATTATCAAGAGTTGGGATTAACCAAAAAAAAAAAAAAAAAAACATCTACCTTCACCATATGAGTGCTCACAAAAAGTTTATAGCATGGCTGGTCCATTTTGCAGAGAGACTTGGAGGTAAGCGAGCTACGTTTGACTGTATCGAGTGTTAACTTTACAGCAATCACCGCTTTGACAGCTGTGAACCTCTTATTATTCCTTTCCTATTAGCCACAAACTGCACTTTCAACTTTATGACTACTTATTATTTTTATTATTACAACGCGCCGTGTCAGCATGGCAACTCAGATGTTCCGGCACTTCTCACAGGCACAGTGAGAAAAGAAGGCACTGACGTCAGCAGATTGAATTGAAATTTCTGATTTCAATTCAATCTGCCAAAAACCTTACAATCATCCGACGGCCCGACATTCCCGAGGCACCTTTGCAAGTGTGAAGTGTTTGTAGGTTTTCTCCAGGTACTCCAGCCCCCCACCAGCAAATTAATGAATGTCCATTCTGAATCGGCAAACACTCGTTATTGTATACGTAGGTGATATTGCCCACTGTACTGGGGGCCAAAGTGAGAATCATGGGGAAATCACAGGAAATTGGATCTGTTAACAGAAACATTTGTGGGGTGGGGGCATGATGGGGGGCTTCTTTGACTTGGCCTCTTCATCATGTAGTATCACCACTTGGGACATGGTCTTTAAACATGCAGCGAGATTAGTTTTTGGATGCTGGATTAATAGTTTTATGACAATTCATTATTTTGTAAAAAAAAAAAAAATAACAGTAAACAAAAAAGGTTTAATTTAAGGATTTTTACCATTTTTTGGTCTCCCTTCGCCGGGACTGTTGTGATTCCCAACTAAGTTGTTGGTCTCCTCTCCTGAAGATGAATTCCCAGCGTTCTGGGACCTGCCCGATTTCACTTTCTTGCCATTACTTCCATGGGAATGACCTCCGTGGGAGTGACCGTGGCCTCCACCTGCCTGTCCATGGAACAAGCAGAGTCCAAGAAGATTAACCACGAGCCCTGCGAAACCAACCCCGGCGACCATTATCGGGTTCTCAATCACGTTGGGCTCCGTAAAGCGTTCGATAGCCTCCAGGACGATGGTGAAGCAGAGGGCCGTCAGGAAGACAGCATTGACCAGAGCCCCCATCACCTCCGCCCGGATCCAGCCGAACGTGTTTTTATCGGTGGAGTGGGTTTTCTCGGCAAACCTAACGGCGACCAGAGCCACCACAAGCGCGATGACGTCCGAAAGCATATGAAAGGAGTCCGACAGCATGGACAGGGATGCGGTCATCCTGCTGACCACCACCTCCACTACGAAAAACCCGAAAGTCAATGACAGCATGCATAGCAGCCGCGCACGGTTCGGCTCACAGGCCATTTTCTATTCCTATAGTCCTTCCACAAATATAAATTTCACGTAAATAGCTAGCTTATTCCGAGCTAATGAATTCGATAAGCTAGCTGGCTCCGGTTTAAACAATACGACCGAGGCTAACGGCGTTTTTACTCATTGATGTTTCCCTACTGATAGAAGCATCATCTGGCAAAATATGAAGAAACCAACGGGTGAAAATTGAACAAGGATACGATTCTAATTCACGTAAAAGTACTCCGTGACCATCGACAGCATATTCCAGAAACGTTTGCCGACGAGCTTCGGTTTGCAGACGGTTGAAACTTTGCACCCGAGCCGGCAAAGTTTCCACACGGAACAAGGCATCGTGAGGACACGCCTATGGACAATTCCTATTGGTAAATTAAGTAAATGCTTTAATATAATTGGCTGATTTCTGCAACTCTCGTTAGTAGGCGGAGCAAAGAAGCCAGACAACGGTGGTTGCTACACACGCTACCAACAGCTGTAATCTCGCGATGACATTCTCAACCGACCTGTATACGGTAAAGAAAAACAACTAATCTGCTTGTATTTAATAAAATAATATCATTTAAGTTTCGATGTAAATAAGTATTTCATGAATGATTATGGTATTAATAATGAAAAAAAACATT
Source organism: Lophius piscatorius (assembly GCA_009660295.1). NCBI lineage: Eukaryota > Metazoa > Chordata > Actinopteri > Lophiiformes > Lophiidae > Lophius > Lophius piscatorius. The sequence continues at coordinate 29,391 of VRLP01005272.1, read as the reverse complement.
ATTTGGGGACAAAACATAAAAACATTGTTTTGTCCTTAATTTGATGTGTTGGAACCTGGAAAAATTACCAAAATAAAAATCTGAGGGATTTTTTTAAAACTGAATTTTCATTGGACTTTTTGCAAAGCAGATACAGGGAAAATACACATGTAAAAGGACGTCAGCATAAGTTGTATTTTGTACTTGAAAATTAACCTGTTCATCTCACGGTTTTAAAGTCAATCGTCTCAAAAGTTCTGTTTTATTACAGGCCATGCCTGTTAGACCTGATTTCACCCTTTAAGCATTTGTCCCAAGAATTCAAAAAAGCGGTCTGGTAAAATCAAAATGGCTCATGTTTTAAGGCTGGTTATAAATACATCTTCAAAGAGATGAGACTTGTATATAGTATTCAGCCACTGGTTCAGAGTGGGAGCTTTAACAGAGATCCACATGGCGAGAATGCTTTTTCGATCATCAAACAACAGAAAATGCAAAAGGTCTATCTAACTATCCATCTTGTTCAGAAAATCCTCTGGGAGTTTATCATTTAGTCCCGAACAAGAAATCCTCACTGTGAGGATTTAAGTGCACTTAAAGATTTTGAGAATCTGAGGGAATTTCATAAGGGCCAAATTGTGATTGTTAGATGACAGGGTCAGAGCATCTCCACACCTACAGATTTTGTTGGGTGTTTTTTGGTCTCGGTTCTTGTTGATATGATGGCTAATCCGAATTTATGTGTCTTTTCCCAAACTGACCATGCTCGCATCTTTCAATGCTTTGTCAGCATTCATACATTTTTTAAAAAAAAAATTCAACCATGGATGATCACAGCAATGACAGATGAGAGACATATGTTTACAAATGTAATAAATGAATGGAGAAAAACTTCAACCACATCATTTTTTGAGCCTTCCTTCCCTCAGCCTGAGCCAACGACAGTCAACAAAGTAAACATGCCAGAAAAGAATGCTTGCATTGATTCTTTTTTTCATTTTGATAATGATCTGGCACACCCATTACTTTTTTTGTTGTTTATCAGCGTGCTAGTTGAAAATATAAGGTCATAGTATGGATCTGTTAGCGCTGATGTCAGATATGAATGAGTCACAAAGATGGAAATGAGCGGTAGAAGCAGAAAGAAATCCAAATTGTGTCACTTTTTCAGGATTTTTTTCTGACCTTTATTTGGAATGCCTCAGTAAAAAAAAAAAAAAAGGTTTCTAAAGGACTTACGGCAAATGTAATTACATCTTTGTCAAGACAAATTTGCTATTTAGGCTTATCTTTCATTGTTGTCTATCTAATCAATCATCTGTAAGCTGAAAGCCTAATCAACGAAACCATGATACAGCTATCACGCTCAATCATATCTCTTCACTCCTGTTCATCAAAGTAGAAACGAATTCCAGGCCTGAAGACTTAATACTGTGTGGCCTTTAATCAGCAGCAGGAGTCTTTCAATGCAGATGCCAGCAGACTTTTCATGGGGAAATGATGACACCTTGTGGGAGCAATTTGTCTTGATCACACACTGTGGTCCACTCACCTCTAAATCCTTTCCGTTGAGAGTTGATGAAATTATGTGTGCATGTTTTTGTGATATCTCAGAGTAAAATATTTTAATAACATCTTATGTTTAGATGGATCCCGACCCAAGAAAGAGTTTACCACATTATGAAGCAGATCTATCAGCTGATGTGGATTCTGGGTCTCTTTTGTCCCCTTGTCAGTACTACTGTTAAAAAATAAGGGATCAGCAGATAAACCTGAAAATTATAAAGGAGATTCTTTGCTCAGTTGTGTTGGTAAACTTTTCACTCCTAAAATAAATAAGAGATTAACTACGTATATAGAGCCTACAGGAATCCTTGGAGAAGAGCAAGCCGGATGTAGAAACGGCTTTTCTACCTTATATCATATATATTTGCTTTGCAGTCATTGGTTGAATAGTACCTTAACAAGAAAAAAAAAAGATTATACTGTGCTTTCATTGATTATAAAAAGGCTTTTGACCATATCGATCAGTTATCGTTATGGTTCAAACTTATCTCATCAGTTATAAAGGGAAGGACAATAAATGTCATTTATAGCATCTACAAGAATGCCAAATCCTGTTTTAGATGAGTTTCATTATTTGCTTTTATGTTCTTTCTTTACTAAAGTTATGAAGGTTATGTTTCGAAGATATTATAGAGTATGTCCTAATATAAATACATTTCAAAAGTGAATGTGTAACAGAGATGTAAGAGATTTGTTTGATTTGGTCAAATTTATTTAGGAAATTATAAGTTGTTGTTTTTTTATTTCCAAATGACATTGTGAATGTGCATAAGTTTTAATCTCTATGTTTGGCCTGAACAGTTGGTTGCTTCCTGATCTGAGTTGTTGTTTTTCTGTTCCTTTTGCCTAAGAGAGGGGACGAAAAATGAAAAAACATCATACCTTGAGACAGGGTCTGTTCTAACATTTGCCAGTATCATAAACAATAATAGCGGAGCGATCAAGTAGATGACATAATGCAGTTTGAGTCATTCAAATGTGATCCATGCGTCTGTGAAATGTACCTTCTGTCTGCTGGTGCAATAAATTAAGTTAAACTGGGTTGTTGATTTTATTTTTCGATCTGTGTATGTGTGGTCTAGAAATCCATTTGTTATGTATCATATACTTTATACATATCCTTTATTTACAGTCTCTATAATGAACACTGCAGTCTGTCATATATCGTCCCCCAACCCCCTATAATAATAATAATAATAATAATAATGTAACCTTTATTAATCAGGTTCTGTCAAACACACTACAACATGAAGATGGAATTATTTCTGTGTATTTGACCCATTCTGTATATGTTCAGAGATCCTGACTCAACTAAGGTTGTTCAAATATACATGTAAATCATTATAACCCACTGTCACAGCAACTGAATTATCATATTTACATCCAGTCATTCTAAGTTATGGGGTCACCTCAAGATCATGTCTTCGGAGTTTGTCAGTGTAGGACCAACAAGGTAGAACCGTAGAGTGTCTTTTGTCGGCTCAGGTCCAGGTTTGCTGCCATGAGGGAGCATATCGATATAAGTGATGAAGTACCCTTGTGATATTTATGCGTATTTTGTTATTCACAATAATTATGAGGCCAGTGGGGACACTGTGGAGAAACACTGTGTGTCGGGACCCACAGAACGTGACCAAGAATACCAGCCTCCCAGTCAGATCTGCAACTTTCCCACTGAATGTTAACAAGGAGGTGGAAATAGTTGGAAGAATTGCTGCCAAGTTCTCCAACCCCTAATACTAGGACCGCCTCAAATGATTATTTTCTATAAATAATTCGATCTATAAAATATAACCTGATGGAAAATGTCCTTTCCATTTGACAAATGTTATCTTTTATCCAAAACCTCAGAAACAAACCAACAAACAAAAAAATATTCAGTTTGTCCTTTGCACCAATCAGCCATTAAAATAGAACAGGTTATTCTGTTATGGCTCATAAATGTAAATGATGTGTAAACATCATTTTCACCCATCAGCCATAACATTATAACCTCTTACTGATTATAATGCCAGGGGTGATTGGTGAATATCAATAGTTTTGAATTACTTTAACATTGGTAGAGATAAACAAATGTGTGGAAATTCCTGCAGTCAGTTGTTAGTAATTGTTTTTTTATTGGAGGCAACATATAAGTTGTTTCAAATGTCTATGTGCATAATGCCAAACATTCGCTGCATTCACATACATAAATGTAAAATACAAATGCGATGCCTTCTGTAAGATTACAGAACAGATCATATGACATACCACACAAGACTAGAAGTGTCACATGGTAGAGTCAGCATCCTACCGGCACAGCAGTTATTGGAAGTAACTTCAGATCATTATTGAGTAACACTGGTCTAATAAATTGACTCTATTGTGGTGTGCATGAACCTGTGATGAGTTGGGGGATAAATACATATATTTGTTTCCATTACTGCTGCTACCACGTGAATACGCAGCACAAGGCTGCAGCATGATGTGGATTAATCATTACTTGTATAAGTATAGTGACAGCTAAATTATGTTTTGATGAACTGTGATCTTACATGTTAAACACATATGAAATCCAACGCTGTTTAGGTTTATGTCAAAACACATTTTAACGATGTTTTTAATGCTGTTTGTGACGGATAAGAATTACTTGTTGTGTCTGCGCACCCATACGATACATTCTCCAATACATCATATTTGAAGGTTCCTTTCAGAGACACCTCATTCATTGACTGTAAAGGTTTCCCACAGAAGAGCTACTGTAGCACTAATGGCTGAAAAAGTTAATGCTGGTTTTGATAGAAAGGTGTCAGAATCACAGCATGCTGTTTATAGGGTTGCGTACCTGCAAACCGGTCAAAGTTCCCATACTGACCCCTGCCAACAGTACGCACTTCAGCCTCAGACCCTGACCATGGAACAATGGAAGAAGGGGGCCTATTTTGATAAATAACATTATCCGGGGAGGAACATTAGAGGGTCTCCAGTTTAAAATGTTTTGGAGATCACCTAACCGAGGTCCTGACCTGGACCTGGCTCAGTGGATCGTCGGCTCTCCCCTCCCACACCTGAGTGACATCTACTCGAGCCGTCAACATCCACAGAGACCCTTCACACCCTGAAGACTCTTTGTTCACCATTCTTCCATCAGGCAGACTGAGCATCATGTGAGCAAGAACCAACAGAGAAAAAACAGTTTTTACACAAGAGCTGTGGATTACTCCCCCACATGGACATGTGCCAGATACACATGCTGCTCTCCCCACCCAGTGCTCTTAATTTTGTTTTTTCTATCAGGCCTTTTATGACTCTTTATTTTTTTATTGTCTATTTATTACATATCGAGACATGCATCATTGCTGCTAATGGAGACGATGATGCCTATCGAAGTGTCTGTCGTTTAGTCGATCTATTCTTTGCCTTACATCATGGGTACAGCTCTATGTGACGCTTTCAGCAGTGCTCTGCTGTGTTCCTGCAATTCTAGAGGATGTTCCTCTGTGATGTGTGTTTTGACGTAGGCCTCCAAATTCACCAGATCTCTATTTCAGCATCTGTGGCATGTGCTGGACAAAACAAGTCCAATCCTCCACTGGAAGCCCTTCCTTATATGCTTTGATGGGTCGGAGCCATTTTAGAGGCAAAAGGTGGACCTGTAATATTAGGTAGGGGGCTCTAATGTTACAGCTGGAATGTTATCCAAAAATCACACACAGGAGAAGCTTTTTGTGAGATTTCTGAGTAAAGTGATTAATTCCAGTTGAGAAGTTGGATCGATTAAGATTGATGAAGGCTAGCAGCCATCAGCCCCTGTGGGAACCAGGTCTCGCCTCCTCGCTGATAATTAATCAGCCGATCTGATTAACATTTCTTCTTCTAGTTGAAACACATTCAGTGCAGCTAATTAGATATGGTTATTGATAGTTGTGAAATGAGCCGCAATCTTTCTCCTTTTCTTTAAATAATGTCACTATTTCTCTGGTACAATTTTAACGAGAAAAACAACTGATATTATTTTAAACATGCAACCAGTCCACTCTAATGTTCTTTGGCGCAAACATCAGTAATTTCCTAACTCATCTAAATAATAAACATGATCCGTTATAAAATCTACTTCACGTTACGGATTTTATGTCATTTTTGATTCATCATCGTAAGATGCAATGATAAATGACCATACTAGTTTTCAACTGAATTGATCCATCACTAGGCCAGTTATGGAAAATTTTCTATGATGTCACGCCACATGTCATGACAAAATGTCACCAAAATCTAGTCATGTCTGGGGTTTGCCAAACAAGACCTCTGAGTAGAATGTCATGCAAATCGATCCATTCGTTTTTAATAAATCTTTCCAACATACAGACAGAAAAAAAGGTAATAACAAAAATAAAAAATTGCAATGAATAATAATAATAATAATAATACATTTAATTTATAATGATAACTGTCGTTGCACATGACTCAAAGGATCTCCCAGCCTCCTCTGACTCACCCCCCCGAAAGAGTGGGAGTCTGGGCCGGTGTGTCAGTCTACCTCTGGAAAGGTCATTCCTTCAGAGGTGAGGAGGGTAGAGGCGGTTGGGGTCCTGAGGCTGCTCTGATGTCAGCAGGCCTGTTAAAGGGTTGGTTGAATGAGTGAGTTCAGAACTGAAGAAGCCTCTCGGATGAGAGATGAAACGCCTTCAAGCAAAAACAGAAGCCCAGTTGCTTTGGATTCAAACCAGATGGACATGTTTTTTCTTCACAATCCTCGGATAAAGCCAGCCTGCTTTGTCTGAATGTAGTAAAATCCATCGACCAGCACCTCGAGGATACATAATCTCTCACGACATGTTTCTGATTAGAAACATGTGATTCCTGGCATCAGTGAGGGTCCACCCAGCCATCGCCGTCTCCTCACTCTGGTGACAGCAGAGAGACCGGCGTGCCTGTGGCTGCTAAAGTGACATTCAAGCCTGGCCCTCTTCTTCACGGCGCTCGCTGACTCAAGGGACGCCACAACCTCTTCAGCACCCAAGGGGGAGCAGGCATCAAAGCATGACATTGAGGAACTCAGGGGGCACCAGCAGTGAAATGGCTCATTGCAGGTGTCTGTGGAAGAGCTTCTGCAGAGAGCAGTACGTTCCTCTGGGGACTCATTGGTTGGTGTGTGATTTTGGTGACCTTGTACAGAGTTTTAGTTGCACAGAGGAGTTGGACCCTCCCTTAGGGGTCCACACCGAGCAGCAGCTAACCCGGCTGCAGACCATTAGTCCTTTGGTGTGTTGGTGGAGCGTTGTGCATTTTAATCCTGTTTTCCAGCTCACCTCCCGCTGTTTGCGGCTTGAAGCATGTGTCTTTGCTGCAGACCCTCCACAGATGTTTCCAGCTGCTGTGGAAATGGACCTGACAAGTTGGCGGGCTCGGTCTCCGTTTTTCCTGTGAGGTTTGGAGCAGATAAAGCAGGTGACATTTTATATTCTTTCATAGCAGAGAGAGGGGTTGTTAACTAACATATCATACCAGCTATTATAGAGTTGGAATCAACCCCCATTACATTTTAGGTTCATTGGAAAAAAATACTATTTCCAAGATGTTTCCACAAACCAAATCACACCAAAACCATTAAGAATCCTAATATAACCCCAAATCTTACTCTGAATGCCTACTGATGTCCCAAAAGCATTCCATAGATGTTTTAAAAATTATTTACAGGATCAAAACACTTTAAATCTAAAACTTACATTTCGTTTACTCAGGTCGTTTTGTTTTGAAAATCTGACAGTATTACATAAAATCAAAAACAGAATAAACCATCATGGGGGTTTCACAGCAATGTTTGTTTTGTTCCTTAACTATGCTCAAAGACAGGCATCACACTGTTTGGATCTTAACGTTTTATTCCAGCACAAGTCGTCTGTAGTAAAATGGCTGTATAGCTAGGAATTCAAGGAGAAGTACAAAATGGAAAAGATTACAGACAGTTCTAGTATAATTTGCTTAAATCCCTATTGTGTTTTATTTCCTAAAATCCACATCCAGGAAAACAAAACGGCCCTGTCTTCTTTGGAAACATAGTCAGAAATTAAAAAAAAAAAAAAAAAAGGGGGTGAAAAAAATAAAATTAGGAAATTTCACGTCACCGTCACAACGGAGGGGAATCTGAGAGGGCCACTGGATGAATCATGTTAACAGTCTGAATGTTTTTTTTTACCTACCCAGTCAGGTAGCCCTTTTGTCATTTCACACAGCTTCTACCAACAGAGACACACAGGAAGGAAAGAACTAAAAGAAATCCAACATAAATGCATTTGTTTCTGACATCTTCTATAGCAGGCAAAGAAAAGGACACGCGCACATTCCAGAGAGAACAGCTGGATCAATGCGGCCCTGAAAGATTTCCCCTCGTGAGTGAAGTGTTCCCTCCCTCCTCACAGTGGAAGAGGAGGGGCAAGGGAACAGGGATTGTTGTCTACCAAGACATTAGGTCGGGCTTGATCGTCCAGAATGTTGACTAAGTCTTCACAAAATGTTCACAGGGGATTTAAAAGGGAGTTAATAGTAAAAAATGTTTTGGGCCCACTCTGAGAACTCCTGTTCTCGATTTTTAAAAATAGTTGTACGTCTTATATATACGGCAGATTTTGTGACAACATCTAATATTTGATAATGTCCAACGGATTTTAGAGTTTAGATGAAAAATGTTCAGCCATTTTTAACAACCAGAATGAAATGTATTCACGCTGTTTTCACGAGGAGGCCAGACTACTGTAAATCTCCTCAAAAAGTCTTTAAAGAAACTGCAACTGATTCTGAAAATTCTGCAGTTAGAACCCAGATCAAGAACAGAGAACCAGCACTGCTGTTCAGTTGAACTGTAATGACAAGTTATAAAAGTTCCTCTGCCACGTATCGGCCTGGTGTGCACACCTCTCGTTGTCATATCAAGAATGCAAAACTCCTCAAAAAACATATCCGTTGTCATGAAAAGTGGGTGTTGGTACGTCTACCGCAGTAATTGAAACACAACTAAAGATCCAAGCCCGAGTGGTAGAAAAATAATAAACAATGAAACAGGATAGAAGGATCCTCTTGCCACACCTCCGATTTTGGAAACTCGTCAAGCAGTAGATCTAATGTTAAAGTAGACAACACCCTTTTCAGGAGATCAAAAAAAAAAGAAAGGATAAAATGAATAAATAAAGGGTAACATTAACAAATGAAAATCCTTTGCTTTCATCTTAAAAAAGAAAAAAATTCATCATACGATAAAATTTTCTGAAATCTTCAAGGACCGAAAGAGAAATGCAATTTTGAAGAATGAAAAGTCTTCCTCTGCTTTTGTTATGTACAATATTTAAACAAACCATGACATGAGGACGACAGCTTTTGTAAATTTAAAATCAAAATTCAAACACCGCCTCACTCTGACGTCACAGAGTAACACGACATGAACTATTTATATAAAAAATGGGGGGATAAGATGACCACACACACACTCACTTAGGCAGGTTATGCTGTAAATTTACAGTAATGACACCTACAGGTTTGTTAGCCAAAATCTGTATTTTAGAATGCTCAACATTAGGGAAGCTTCCTATATATTTAAAAAAAAAAAAAAAAAATCCTGGTTTTAGTCCACGTCTTTTTCCCACCTGACGACACAAAGCATATGGCTTAAATTTTTGTAAATCTACTAATGGATTCCCCCACGTCCAGTAGGGGAAGAAGAGTCTCTGTTCTCCCAGTCGGACTCAGTTGGTTCTTCTCTGCAGTGTGATGCTGCACGTGGAACGGTGTGCACATATGTATAATTCCAAATCTAGAATCGGTTTTGAGACCACTGCTGTCATTTTGGCCACTTTGTCCTTACTCTTGGACAGTTTCAGAGTTCAGACTTTTAACAGTTAGCTCTAGTTACTTCAATGTCAATGAAGGTGCTCACAAGTACAGAAGTACAAACGTGTTTGAAAGGGGACTCCACAAAAAGGGAGTAATTTAAAGGCTGAAAAAATTCTTGCACTGGTGTCATTGGATTTTTTCCCCCTACCTTTTTAAATTGAACACTTCCTCACAGTGTCCTCTTCCTTCAATTTTTTACAGAAACAATCCGTAATCAAGCATCTCAGCAACCATCCCTTTCGGTTTCTCAGCAGGGCTGCCAGTGTAAACTTGACTTCATATGATGAAATCACAATTTTGCCTCAACAGACAGGTGCAAAACAAATGAAACGAACAAAAAAAGACAATAAAAACAATTACAATGGCTGCTGTGTAGATATGCAGGTTCGGGGAAAAAGGAAAACATTGAGAGGTACCACTCAGGAACATTTCCTGGGACATGGAGCAGTTAGGGCAGTATGAATCCTTAGTGCAATGAAGGTCAGAGGAGCACTCATACGACTGCTTGCTCTGGAGTCTGATCCAGTGGGCTTCGTCAACTCTCGCCAGGAAGAAGAGTAAGGGCAGACGTTTTGCTTCTAGACACATAAATTCACTCATACACACGTCCATCATACTGTATACTCTATAAAACTAACACGGCTAAAGCCTAGGAGGGGAAGAGAAAGAGAGTCTGGTCCAGAGCATTCTCTGGAGGAGTCCTGAGCCTCGTTTTGTTAAATTTGATTAAAAAGTTATGTACGTGTCAGCGTGTATGAGGACGTGTAAACATCAAAATGTGAGCCGTGACAAGGGTGACAGATCATTCCGCTGGGCCGTTGGAGCGGGTACGTGGTGTCATGGTTGTCTGCCACTGGAATCTGTGTTTGTCTCTCCACTGTGGTAAATGTACATTCATCCATCGTAGGGGGTTGAACGTGACGCTGAGCCACGCACCAACTGATCCTGAGGCTTTTCCAGTGGTCCGATAAAAAGACTGTTGCCTCATAAGCGCACTCTAAAATAGACAGCAGTAGAGGTACTGGAGGACGCTGTACCACATGAGGCCGGAGAAAAAAGCAAGCGCCTGGATGATGCACAGCCATACAGGGTCAAGGGTCATCTGCCGTGACACCGCCTCCATCTGTCCTTCTGGAACGGGGAATGATCCTTTTAAATGAGACATGAGGAAATTTAAGTCAGAATTTAAACATAGTCTAAAGATATATTAGTTTTATCTATATAAACAACATAACATCCCATAATCGTACCATGTTGTGAGTGGTCATTTGGCTCACAGAGAAGTAAGTCCAGGCTACAGGACTATTTTTTAACATATATTCTGACGGGTCCATCATTGGCTGCCACCATACCTATGTCCTGCAACCTTAACTTTAACCGTAGAATACTTTTGGGTCATATTTTCTTTTGTCACTTTATTGAACACTTCATTCTAATTCAGCATTCACTGTCCTGCAAAGTTAACAAAGTTATGAAGAAGTAGCTACACTTTTTACTTCTTAAATATTCCACTATTGAAAACTATTCAGGAAATGTCTTATTTAGCACTTTGAGATTTGATCCAAATGTAAAGTGCATTACAAATTAAATGTATTATTTATTATTATTTTGCCGCAAAACTAACTCTGTGCCGGGCTGTGTTTTGACACCTTTCTTAATTTTTTTTTAAAAGACTAAAATTTTGCAGCTATTCGTGCTACAGCAGCTCCTCTGTGGGATCAACAGTCTAGTCTCCATTCACCACGCTGTTTCCCCTGTCGTTTTTCTTTAGACCACTTTTCTGGCTACTAAACCACTGTAGACTTGTCAACCAAAAAAAAACCCTGTAGTTCTGGAGATGCTCTGACCCAGTCGCATCACAATTTGGACCCTCTCAAAGTCACTCAGATTCTTACGCTTCTCCATTTTTCTTGCTGCTTCCAACACATCAACCATATGTCCTGCCTACTGAGGGGTGCCTTAACATGTCAGTGGTTGTAACCTACTACTTATACATATGCAATGCCTTAATAGTATTATATACTTCGATCTATCCATTTATCGATCCATATGCATTTACTATATATTCAAACACTGTCGCTAGAAAAGGGTTACAAACTTAAGCTTTGTTGTACTTTTTTTTTCAAACAATAGACAATCAATTCCCTTGAATCCTTGTCATTTATGAAGTACATGTATGTCCAGGAAATATTTCACTTTCACAGCAGGTAGACAAGATGAAAGGAGGGATCATTACACAACAGTTCATCCTCCAATTTGAAATCGCCAAACTCAATCTAAAATTCGACTACAAATGAAACCAAGTTAGTTTTCAGAAGTCTGAACAAGTCAAATTAAACTGCCGCATTGAGGGACAGCTGTTTGTACAGAGTAGCCCACAAGGTGTTAAAACAACATGAACCAAAATTAATGTTTACTGGGACTTTGTCTCAATGTTTGGTGTGACGGACCTGTGTCGTAGAAGTGGCTCAGCAGTTCTTCTTTCTCCAAAAACTTCTGATAAAGCCAGTCGGTCAGGGCCTCTGCCTCTACAGGAACATCTTTGATTGGGTACATCCTGATGGTGCAGAGAGACATAAAGAGAGACCGGCAAACCGTGAGTGAAACACAAAATCATTACTGAGGTTTCAGTTAGCAAAATCTGTCTGTATTGATCCAGCTGTAGTCCTACTCGGGGTTTTAAGCCACGGTCCCATTTTCGATAGGAATCTACTATGTGTGTAGATTCCGTTTTGGAAGCATTATTTATTTTGAATACTGTTCTGGATCTGAGAGGACCCCAGGAGACAGATAAGCACCTGGAGATGGCTTGGCTAGATGTGTTTGACAAAAGGAAGTTGGGAGAGCAACTGAACCATGGATCTACAATTCTGGCATGTTATTCAAGTTTAATCGTTAAGCAGCTGATGTCTTCACTCAGTGTGGAGTAGCAATGATAAAGAAAGAAAAACTCTTAGTTCGGATTGGATTCACAGTTTATGTGTCAGAGTATTTCTGTGCTTTCCATTCATTTCTAAAAGAACAGTCAGAGCAAATAACTTTTGTCCATAATATTAAATGGGTTTACACAAAAAACAGTAAAGACAAACAATGCTTAGATAAAATCTTAAAATAAACAGAGTAATGTTACTTACTGATGATAAGGATCCGCCTGAATTGCCTCTTTTCGCATTCATAAAGATTTGGCAGCATTTGTACATTGAATTGGGAGCACAAGGGAAAGGATCGGATTAAGGGGATCCATAACAAGCTCAAAGGAGTCCAGAAAAACCAACTTCTGACAGAGTGGATCAACTTCGGCACAAAATCCAACACACTCGGAGAGAAAGCAGCTCAAGAGACACTTGGTGGATTTTTTTCAGCTCCATCAGGAACAAAGCCCAACAATTCCTTTTCCAACTGCTTTGACCACCGTCATCTTTGAGTGGGTGATATAAAGACTGAAAAAAATAGTTTAGGGATGGTGCATGGAATTCTTAGCCGTTTTCATGTAACAGATACTGTCATCTCCAATATTGAAGAAACGCTAACCAGGAAGGTTATCCTCAAGAAAATGCCAAAATGTTTTTAAAGTAAATATAAGTGGATTATTATAAATAATAATCTCCAGATTATTATTTATCTGGAGACATGTTCAGACTATAAGCATCACAATACAGGTTAATATTTAACTAGTGTAACACCAGCATGAGGTAAGATCTTTTTGTATAACATGAAAAAAATCCTATCTTAAATAAAAAACTATGATTAGTTAAAAATTAGTCGCGAAAACAGATGAAAACAGAATTTGGATTATTAAAAAGGTCATATTTACATGCCAGTCATGAGGGCTTTTGAAATTCTGCTTACAGGCAAAAGGGGTCTGTACTCAGCTGCACTCTGGCTAGGTCCCCTTCAAATAGAGGTTACAGTCTCAAGCCTCACACAAACATTTCCTCTGCACTCAACATCTGTTCAATACCCACCCCACCGGATAACATCCACTGTTAAAGTCTGTCTATGCCTGAGAAGAAAGCTTCTATAAGAGAAAGGTAATAAGTGCTACAGTATTGATTACCAGTGAGCGATCAAGCCATATCAAAAAGCGATCAAAGCAGAGGCAGCTGCACTCCTGTCAGGATGATGTCTTCTGTTTTAGGAGCACAGATATGTTCCTCCTCTCTGCTGCAGGTATTACATATGACTTGCAGCTTCATGAGTAAATATTCACACACTCTCCAAAATTTTCAGGACTATTGCCACTGGAGAATTTATTTTGACCAATGTCAAGCCTTTTTATTTATATTAGGGGTATAAATTAAAAAGGAAGGATTTGACCCCGAAAAGTTGGGGATATTATGGTATTGTCATCGCTGCGTCCGCCAGAGATCCTTTGTGTTAATGAGATGACTCAAAAATCATTGAATGGATTATTTTTATATATACCCATATAGACCTTCGTGCGTGGAAGACCTGGAAAGGTTGGTTGAAGATTTCCAACACTAGGCAAAATTTATGTCCAAAATTCTTATTTCTCAACTTTGGTCCGATTTAGTCCAAATTTGGAGCATATGAAATGATTCGAGGAGATCTATCTTGTTTATATCCTTTTGCCTGTATTTTAATCTAATAGTTCATATTTTACTCACTTTGGGATCTTTACTAAAAATCCTGTAGAAACATATCTTCATATTTAATTTTAGGGGATCAATCAGGGGGATTGCTTGTTCAACAAAATAGATTTGGGACTTTTAAGGGATCTACCCTTGCTGTCGGGGACAACAGGATAGGTCAAGATCAAACATTTTGGACAAATACTCAGATTAAAGACTTAAATGTGGCTCTGAGAATTTGTGCATTTTCTGTATATCAGATAAAACAATGACTTATTTTAAGAGGAAAACAATCTGCCATTTGTCAATATAATCTTGTTTGCTTCAGTCATGTAGATACTTCTGCTCATTATGCAGAACTTCACTGAGAAGATATTCCTCTCTGACTTGCCGCCACAAGAGAGCAACTTTTGTGGCCTTGTGAAATTCTTGTTTAATTCAAGACTGACCATATCCACCACTTTCGTGTAAGAGGTTCTGATTATGCAGATTTTTAGAGGAGTCAACAAAATTTTACCGACATCAATACAGGGCTCCTTGAGAGAGCACAATAGAGGGATTACGTTGTTCTGTGAAGCAATGTATCTGTCGATATCAACTGTCTTAGAAATTCTGATTCAAATAACAACTAGAACAGACAGTATTTTAAGTATTAAGTCTGGAAAAAGGCTGAGAAGCAGAGACACATCACTGCGCTTAATGTTGCAGCAATGTGAGAACAGAAAGTCACAATCAAAAAAGCTATTTCTGTAACATTGTTGAAGTTGTGATGATAGGTGGTCATTATTAATATCTACACTTTAGCGTCTATTTTTGGAGTGGACAATAGAGCATTTTTCCACTAGAAATGATTGGCGATATGGTGGTGGTGTTAAAATATAATTTAATAATTGAATACATGATCTAATGTACACGAGCAAGCCTAAAGAGTGTTTCGCACCTGCCCCAGTAAGGAATGCATTACTGTAAACCGATAGCTCTGTAATCCTGGTGGAGCCAAACAGGAAACGCCTCAGGCAACTTGCATAAGGTTTGAGGATTTGGGTAGCAGGTGGCTGCCCCGGCGCTTTGGCTCCTGCGGAAATATTCATGCAGTAATCAGGAACATTAGGGTTCAAGAAGCGGAGGAGAGCTGAGGTTGAAAAAGGTGCTTATGGTTTGGGCTCAGAGCAAATGAAACAAACTTGCTCGCACGGCATCATTTTTTGTTCACTAGTTTGTCAACCAGATTTGCCAGAACCATGTCTGTAGCCAGATCTGTCAGAGAAACTTCTCAAGGCCAATATCAGAGGAGTTCATTGGGTCTATTTCCGACGCTGAAAACACACGACTCCCCATTTATTCAGCCTCCAAACAACATCATGCATGAGCCCCATGGATATTTTTGACTTTTGACTCCACGTAATAAAGAAGTCACAAGTGAGAATGTTTTTATTTTATTTTTTTGGCTTAAATTGAAAAGGAGAAGATCAATGGTTGATCAAAATAAGAGAACGATTTTTGGATTTATTCAAGCAGTGAAACATAGTTATTCATATTTTTTAAGCATTTTGGTTTTGCAAATGTACCGAAGAGTTTCTCATAATATACCTACAAGGTTTCAGCATAATCCTTTTGGAATTAACTATGTATTTCTTGGATCACATCCAAAGCAACGGAGCATAAAAGATCCCAACAAGGAAGATAAGTATGGGGATCCGACCCATAAAACCGGACATGTAAACTCTTACGGTCAGTAAAGACCGTCCGAGTGGTTTCAACTCAATTGGTGAAAGACAGCTTCAGTGTCTGCTGCCATGGGGAGGAGAACCAGCACAGTTGACCGGGTCGGATCCTCCGAGCTGATGGTTTCTCGACTCGAGTCTTCATGTTTCCGTTTCCGTTAAAGTTTCACTCTGTTGGGTTTGTTATTTTCTGGTAAATATTAAATACAATCTCTCAGTCTTTCAAGCGATTACGTATTTATCATCTTCATTTTGGAATGTTTTTTTTAGAGGCGAAGCGTTTCTTCAATGTCTTAATGCCACTTTAATCTTAAAAATGTGAACAACCTTCTCTGGAGCCAGTGTTCAGTGTGTCCGTTCAAGACCAGAGTACAAACATGGCAGTGTTTCATAGCAGCCTCCATGGAGCAGGATTTTCTTCAATATCAAGAGGCATTTTCTGCCTCTGTTAAATGAAGAGGTAAAATGAAGAGGCATTTTCTGCCTCTTCATTTTACACTCAGAGGGCACAACTCTTGTTAGATCAAGGAATTAAGTTGATGCTGCATATTTGCCTTTCTAAAGTGGGGAAGTCTTTGCAAATCAATATGCCGCAGCCTACTGTGACCTAATGGATGTTAAAAGAATAAGAAAATGTATCAGGTTCGCAAAATAGGTTTTGCTAACCAACACAGTTTGACATTCGTGTGGTATTCTTAATACAAAGTACAAAAGTTTGAAATGCAGCCAGAATCGGTGGTCTTCTTTTTAGCCTTTCCTTCACAGACAATAGACTGACCTTAAGTGGTGTATTATCACACTTGAAAGCTGCATAGTCACAATGAATGCACAGTGCAAGGACAAAGATGCTATGCTTTGCGAAGGTTTGTTTGCAGGAGTGTGAAGAGTGGATACACTAGTGTCAATATTGAGCTCTGTGGTAAGAGCAAAGCATATGGCCATAATTGTATTTGCTTTGCATAGGGGGACAACGGCAAGTGTAAAGTAGTGATGGTGCTGCTGGGTTTGGAGTGGGGGCCCTAGCCTGCTTGTTAACCTGATACCCTGGCAAACAGTGAAAGAGCAGTGAGAAGGCTATAGTTACTTCTATCAATAACTATCGGACTCTATTTTGAGTTGACACCCAGATGCAAGAAAGATCCTGAATTTTCCGAACTGATCATTAACATTGAATCAAGATATATTTCCCCAAACTCCTGTGTCTCCACTCATCAGAAGAAAGCCATTAGAGTTATAAATAGCAAATATTTATAACTCTAAGCTCAATGTTTGAAGCATTGAGCTTCTGTGCAGCTTATTCTTGAAATTTTATTTCCCCTTCTGGAAAGGCTAAGAAGTTAATTCAATTCGGACTGTTGTTGGAAAAGTCAGTACACTCAACAAGTCTCTTTGGAGGGTAGCCAGTCATTGTTTTGGGGACTCTATGCAGCCCTTAACCTCTCTGGCTGTGAAATCCTGAGAAACAAAGTGGTGCTCTGGGAGGCCTGCTCTCGAACACAACATTGCAAATGTGACAATTTTGATAAGCGGACAGAGCAGCTTGGGGTCAGAAAACGTTTTTAGTGAGGATGCCAGTTATTTAAAATAAGTGTTCTCATATATATGCAATTAAGTTCAAATTCTCAAATTGCTGATTTCCCTCCATCCTCCAGTGGAGTTAGGGTGAATTCTAGCAGGGAATGAGATGGTTTAACAGATACTTACTGTATTTGAGAATGATAAAGCAAACATAAGATTCGGTCAGACTTGTGCCAGATTGGCTGGTTCATTGTTTTTGGAGGGCTTATTTTATAATAGGACGAAACAAACCACAGACTCAACTCTTAAGAGGCCTTGCTTGCGGAATGCCACCTATCAGCAATCAGAGGGAAGCTGAGGGGCAGTATAACTTACAACGTTAATTGCTCCATTCAGTATTTAATTTGTTAAATTTGTTTTAGTATTAAACAATGTACACAGAAGAATATTTACCAGCAGGAGTGGGACTCAGAGGGAGACCAGCTGAGAACAGCATGTTGATGTGCTACACTTCTTCAGCCTTCACAGTTAATCGATCACAATTTTGGCTTTCCACAATTAAATGAACATTATCGAGTGAGAATAAGATTTAAAATGCATACTCCAGGAATAGAATGGAATAGAAAGGAAATTATGTACTCCCAACACCTCTGCCTGACCAAACAGGTAAGTTCTGCACTGCTTGTGCTAACATGTTCCTGGATGCAGTCCAGATGAGTTTAGTTAAAGGAATACGTCACGAGGTGGACTATTATCCGTTATAAGTATTTAAGATTTGGGAAAAGTGATGTGAACAAATGATATCCAAATAGCTTTTTCGAGTTGCAAGTGGAAAGGAGAATAAAGTGTGCAGTCCCTTTGTGCAACTGTTTTTCCAAAATGTTGTCACCTGTGCTGTCTGGAGAAGATTGGAGAAAAAAAGAGTGACCTTACAACTGTTGTGATATTCACTATTACCTCTGACCTTTGGTTAAGCAGAACCGAACCAGAGGGTTTATTAAATCAGTGAGTAATTGTGGTCTGACAATTGATCAAATAATCAGTATGATCATTTTGGCCATAATCGTGCAGCCTTATTCAGGTGTACCTTCAAAAGGTTGTAAGCATTCCATGGAAGGGTGAGAAATGTGGAACATGATGAGGTGAGTTATGTTTTGTGTGGTGACCTGTTAACCACCAAAATATAATAAGTTTGTCAAGATCCAAGGGAATTTTTGCTCTAAATATTACAAAAAAACACCGCTAAGGTGTTCGTAGGAAGAATGGAGGTCCAGATATACTGAGAGACAGCTTCAGCTGTCGCCACTTTAGAGGCATGACAATGACCTAACATTTCTTTAAGTTGCTCCAAGACCCTTAAGAATTTGTTACCGTTATGCAGAGTAGACAATCATTTTTAACATACCTCACATAGACCACACAAGACTGTTTATACCTGTTTGAATGAAATAATGAAATTCTAGTACATTTTCAACTTTTACACGCAATATTTGTAATTTAACACAGTCAGAAAAGAAATACAAGAAGTTCTGCTTGCTTGATTCAGCTCATTTAGGTGATATGTCAACTGAACGACGGCACCAAGACATCCTGAGAAAACAAGATCTCTCTACATTTCCAAGTAGACTTCCGTGCTGTTAAACATATTTAATTAAATCCAGAGTGAACTGCTAGAAAAAAAATCTCCAATCCCTGCCAGTCTGTATGTATAAAATGATACACATGAGTATACGTTTACATTATAGGAAGCAGTGAGGCATTATTGACCTGCTGTCAGTCACTACAGGTTAACTTCCCCCATGAGTCAATGTAAAAGCAGATTTATAATATAAGGTTGTAACATGTCTGGATGAACATGAAATGGAGAAGAAGTTAAGAGCAACTGTTCCTCTTTCCAGCTCTTTTAGATCCAGCTGGAATAAACCTCAGGTGTATTTGCACTCTAGTGGGAAAAACAACCTTGTTTTGTTGCCCTTATACCCGCTTTCATCTCTCTGTCTATGTCACAGGGGCACAAGTTCACCTGGTCACTGTGACAATATGCCAGTGACAGATTTCTGCTGCTGTGAGTTAAGCACAAGGGTGAGAGTTGGGGGACGTGGCATGGAGCATTGAAGAGGTTAATGACCCACTAGTGAGGGAGCATAACCGTTTTATTAGTGCATGTGTCAAAAGTTGCTCTCGTTGTCACACAGACGGCAGTTAATGCTACTATTTGAGGCCAGTTTAACTGTGGAAAAAGTAGGAGGATTCTCCCATAGACAAAAATAAAATCAGATGTGAAATCACCTAAACATTAGTCTATGGATTAATCTTTTATCACGGTTTAATATACAGTAATTGTAACTCAAGTTTGCATTTACAATTATTTTTTAAGTACTAGCAATAATACGAAACCTTTTAGTCAATTAGATATATCTGCTTTCTGGTCATTTTATTGTTTTAACAAAGGTTCCAACATAAGGTTCTCAAAAAACTACATTGTTCAGTGGAAAGATATTCTTCTCTCAATGTGATCAAATGGGTAAGAAAATTCTTATTTAGTAGCAAGAATAGTACCAATTGCCTTTTTCCTGACACCTCAATGCAATTCGAAAATATAATTATATAGCGTGATCTGGACCCAGACATGTGACTTGACGGATTGATCATTCTTTAAGTCATTTATGTTTTGCTAAAATCATCACTTGCCCATTAGAAGATACATTTCCTGGCGACTGTCACAACTAGCAGGTCAAGTGATGCTAAATTAAAAACCACAGGACTAAACCGTATATATTATTTTTGTAAGTTTGAAATCAAGCATGATGTGATTTAAGGAGGATTCTCCTGTGAATGGAAATCCTCCTCATATGGTTGGGGGATCCTGTAAAAGGTATGGTAACAAATGCCTGCTGAAGACTTTGCAGTGGAAAAAAAAATAGACAAGACATCATTTCTAAACACTAAGGCCCTCATCACACTAAGAAAAAGAAAACACAGGTATACGCGATGTTGATCTTGGGTGAGGTGTCGAAGAACCTCTGTTAAAACGATGACCCTTCTCCGCTTTACATCTAGGGACTACAGACTCTGCAAACTTTTTACAATGTGCTTAGAAAAAAAGAGAATCTGCCTCAGAAACCTTGTGATTGCAGTTCGGCTGCAAGCTCAACAACTCCGTGGGAGTGCTTTGTCCCGAGGAGAAAGCCAGGTGCATGGTTTCGAAAGCGTCCATGTGATGACCAGGCAGAGTCCATAAACCTTTTACCTTTTGGATGTTTTCAAAACCGCAGCTTTCAGAAATGCATACAACAGCAGAAAGACAGAAGAAGGTGAATTTGAATCTCTAACTTTAGCCGCTCTGCCAATGTTAGCTTCTTGTAACTTTCCATGTTCCACGAGGTGATTAAATTTGAAGTGCCTGATTAAGTTTTTTGTGCCAAACGCTTGGGGTTGCTCCTCCACAGCTTATTTGTTCCTTAATGGTGTTACAAATAGCGAGCTTCGTGTTCTCTGGTTTATTTGCAAGAAGTTTGGAGACGTGGTAGCTCATGCTTGATGTGCGTGTAACCAGTATGGTAGAGGGAGGGTCAGGCTGTTCGGCCAATTGCCGATTACATCAAGCTAGGCCTCGTGGTGCCGATCTCGGTGCACATCTAGTTATGACCACATGGTGGATACTGGTTCAATGAAGAATGATTTATTTGATTTGTGCCTTCCAGGGAATCACATTCCTATGGAAAATTGTTTAAGATGTTACATCTAGATAAATGCTTTCATCAAATGAAATATAATATTCATTGACTTCCCCTCTGATCTTTCATCAATCTGGTCACAGCCTTTGAAAAGTTTGGTTGATTTAAAAAAATCTTTCGGATAACGAAAGTGACACAGCGTCTGCCCACACATTTGCAAGTTCACCAAAACCGTCAAGAATCATTAACTTCTCGATAATAGATTTGTTTAATGTTATGATATTCTTGGTGGCGATACAAATGGTGAAGGTGGGAATGGTGAGCTCCTTGATCATGGAGCACATTACTGATTTGTGACTTATGTGCGACTGTTTGAATGTTAAATGATTCTGTTTTTTTTATAAAAGACTGGTCTTCGCCTCTTTTTCAAAAGTAAATAAGTATAAATTTAATTAAATTAAAACTGTAATCCTTATAAATTCAGAATTAGAAAGGCTGTAGAAAAATGCTGTATAAAGTAACTGTCCTTAACTTATGCAGCAGAAAAGATACATTTCTCGAGTCACCACAAGTGTCTACAACAACAAAAGTGCATGGTATTGCTCATTACTGCCCAGATTTCCCCTGAACATCAGACCTATTAATTCTCTTGGTGACATAATACCTGTACCTCAAGAAGAAGATAAGGGAGGGGAAGGATGCATACGGGAGGAAGATGGAGGAGCGCCTGCAGCAAAATAATGCAAGGGAGGTCTGGAGAGGTCTAAAATCTGGTGATCGGGACAGGGCAAATACATTAAATGCATTATTTAATTGCTTTGATGTGTCCGCCTCCCCCTCTCATCAGAGTATAGACCAGCCGTGTCCCAGCTTGTCTCTCTCCTGCAACTTCAGACCTCAGCTGCAGACTTTCAACCCCCATCTAGCCTTCCAATGCCTCGCTCTACTCCTTCCACACAATCCAATTGGAGCAACCCCCCACTGCTAACCCCACTCTCTCCATAACAATAGATCAGGAGAGGAGGGAATTCAGGAGGATAAGACCAAGAAAGGCTGCAGGTCCAGACGGTATCAGCTCCAAACTGCTCAGAGATTGTGCAGACCAGCTAACTATAGGCTGGTTTAAATGGGACACTTTTCTCTTTTCTAAATTTCAATCTAGGTCGCCTGTTTACATGATTTGCGATCTTTTCCGACCCGATGTTCACATGCATCAACTCACTTAATCGGAAACGCTTTCAGACATGCGCAGACCATCCACTCTCCCGTTCATAATGTGGTGATAATGCTTCGGTGAGTTTGGTGTTGACCACCAACATCCGCCCAGAAGAATACGACAAAGAGGGCATGCGCGGAAGTGACTTTTCACCCATATAACCGTCCAAATATGTTAAACTATTTTAAAGTTATAATGAATAAATCACTCTCCGATGCAGACCGGTACTGTTTTGAAATCGCCATATTTAAAATGCTGAAAAAACTCAGCGGAGCATATACTTAGACTATCTCCTGGCAGGGGAATGAAATCTGATTCGGAAAGGTTCTTTCCATTCGGAAAGGGGTGTTTACATGCAGCATTTTCTTTCCGATTAGACCGTCTTTTCCAAATCTAATTGGATTAGGCTGTCCATGTAAACCCTTTATCTTTGTGTATATATATGTACGTATACATCTAAATATAAACGTATACATATATACACACACGTATATACATATATACACATATATATCCATATATATATAAATACATACACGTATACATATATATACACATGTATACACACACATATATATGTATACACGTATACACATATATATACATATATATATATACACACAAGTATACATATATACGTATAGACATATATATACATATATATACAAGTATACATATATACACGTATAGACACACACATATATATATATATACATTAATACACATATGCATATATACATATATACATTTATACACATATGCATATATACACATACATATATGATGTTTATAGATAATGTTTATCTAAAAATGTCTATAAGATATCCTATTATATAGTAAGTCTTAATTTTTAGTCACATTTCACATTTTTTGGGGGGGATTAATAAAGTATCTATCTTTCTATCTATCTATCTATCAGAATGAGTCAAACTTCTGTATTAGTGTCATCTACACAGCTTAAAGTGAAAGTGTCTACTTGTAACAGGACCAGTGCCTTTAGCTTGGTTGGGGGCCCTTCTTGTCTTCCACAGGCTGAAGAATCGCTGACCAAGCGATAGAAGCTGCGCCAATGGCTGATTGTATTCCCCGAGGTGGGACTGGACCAGTGCATCTTCTGTCCCTCTAATAACAGTCTTAATGAGTCCCTTGCTTTAGTCAAAGAGGGCACAGACGCCTCCAGAGAGGGCTCAGCAAACCAGGTGTTCATAAATCACCTTTTACGCAACCAGAAGTGAACACAAACTAGAACTGTGTGTGTCATGACTTTCTTCAGGGAAAACAGAAAACATCACGGGTCAAGATGACTTCTGATCAAGACAATACACAGAGGGTTGTGTGTATTTTCAGCAGAAAATCCAATCCTGGCACACCATCATATTTTGGAGTGGTTTTATTAGCATCAGAGGGGACCTGGAGGGCACCGATAGCAGGGGAGTATGGAGGATCACATGCATTTGTTTTGCATATGCAGTGATAATGATAGCGACATAACAAAAAACATGTTTTTCATTTTCCATAAGTTAGTAATACAAAACAACATGTTCTTAAAGATACAATGAGTGAGGGAGATGACCAATTAAAATATATTTAATATTTACATATTGTCACATTCACAAAAAAACATGTGACAAACAGACTCTATAATCCATAGCTATAAAAAATGGCATCGTAATAAGATAAGATAAACCTTTATTAGTCCCACAACGGGGAAATTGCATAAAGTCCCAAAGTCCAAGGTATTATCTTTATAATAACCAACATTCCAGACTGTCGACTCATCAGTTCAGACAGCTATAAAACTAGATTTATTACGTATCAGTGGGTACGGAGTGTCTGCTAGAATGGGATTTTTATGCTCAACAGCGAGCAGAGCAATCTAACATGTTCCACACACACACATTTTGTATGGTCATATGTGGATACACACTGTGACCCGTTAGCAGGGTCTTCTACAGTTCGGTTTCTGCAGTGAACTTGTGTTATCAGACAAAGGTCCTGAAGGTCTCCCTCATTATGAATGAGTCATATGACTATTACGGAGCCTCAAAATCTCTGTGTACCAAAACTAAGTGACTTCTTACTTTAATAGAAACCTGTGAGGAGATCCTTTGGTGAGAAAGATTCTATTTTTCTTCTTATGATGGAAATTTACACTGATCCGACATAACATTATAATAAGATGAGGTCAGAATAACATTGATAATTTTTTAACAATGACCCCGGTGAGTGGGTGATATTTAGACAACCAGGGCCCTTAAATTGGCACAAGCTCCTTGTATGCAGGGGTTACTATCTACTAGGGGTGTAACCATTAATTGATCCATATCGGTATATCGGTTTGCCGATCCAATCAAATGGATGGAAAGTCAAAATACCGATATATATCCTTTTTTTGAAAATACGCCTTTATTTTAAAATTACTACCGATACAAACCTGCAGTGTTTCCCATACACAGGCTCCCTTCCCCATCAGCACACAGATCTTCGGACCAATGGGAACAGCCAGAGGCTGCAGTTTAATTTTGTACTTTTAATCTGCTATCCGGGAACATTAGCGTTCACTTTGGCGAATAACACGTTCTTCAAATGAGATAAAGGTGCAGTCTGAATGTTTATTGCCTCAAAACATTGTGGAAAATAGTAACGCTAATTGTGTTAGCTTAATGCTAACAGATAGTGGGAATTGCTATATATATATGCTGATATAGTTAGCATTGATGGCACGACCATAATCAAACAATAAAAGACTTTATACAAATCAACTATTTCACTAAACATATTTTTATCAGTTTAACTTAAAAAAGTGTTTAATGAGATGCTAAATTTGAACATAAAACAAATTAGTCACTGCAAAAATATATTGTTCAGAAGACATTAATTATGAGTAGCTGACTACAACAAACCCCAGATTTTTGTTGATGTTTTTTCTTGTGTAAGAGGTAGAACATTCGGAACTTAATACCTATCAGTACCCTGTAAATTCAATCTCATGAAACAGAAATGTAGACTTTTATGTTCTTTCAATTATGAACAATTATGTTCATAATTGAAAGGTAATCAGGGGTCCTTAATGTTAACTGATCAGAAAAAAACAAACATTTGTATCTTAAAATGAAAAATGTGTCACTTTACAGTAAAACACAGATCTTCCTTCTTCTTTTTAGTACATTTCATAATAAAATTGTCAAAATTGATTTATGATTTTTCTTTCTTAAGGTGAAATGAAACCAATTTTGTTAAATGGGTACATAATATTGTCTGAAATCTATTGCAGGCCCCTGAATCAAATTGAACCGTAACTGTACCGTGGTAGACTATCTGCAAATATCGTACCATTGTCCAAAGAATCAATATAATAATGTATCGTGATGGAACTGGTGATTTACACCTCTACCAATTACCAAAGTCGTTTCATTATGGAAAACTTGGACACATGGACAACCATTGATGCTTAGAGGGAACAAAGGATAGGCCAGGCTGTCTAGAAGAGGTACTGTACTGAAGAGCTAGTAAAAATTACTGAAAAAGTAAGAATGTGTTAGTACACACAGTGCATCAAAGAGCTATTTTGGCAGCAGGAGGAAGATTTTCACAATAATAAAATGTGTCTCCAAGCACACAGATGCCACTGTTACTGGAAAAACCTGCCGAGGTGGACACTCAATAAACATCTATCATAGATGAATGTGATTAAACCAAAACCAAAGTACAAGTGGTTAAAAACAGAACAGAAATAAGGAAACATCAAACTAAATACAATTTTTATGAGATCTACACTTACCCTAAATGTATTCGGAAATTTAACTTAACCCTGTGCAGCAGTTTTTGAGGAGATGTAGATGGACAATACACTCTGAATGTGAGCAAAACAATGAAATGTGGAACATTTTCATGTCATTCTGTATCTTTACATGCTGTATTCATAAAAAAAAGAAAGAAAAGAAACTGCTTTAAGTAGAGATATGATGGCAAATGTAATGAACAACAGTTCAATTCTTACCTGTAGTGTACATGGGTGACGGTAGGAGGCTTGTAGCCAAAGATCCAGGTCTGGATGTCCATTGGCCTTGCTTTGGGGTAAGCTATGGTCACATCTATTACCCACTGCAGGCCTTTGCGTTTATTACCTGCAAGAATATATGGAGACTGTGGTTGAATGTCAATGATGTGGGTTTACAAATACCCAATTTATTATATTTCAGGTATATATAAATAAATAATCCCCAAGGGGTAAGCCCTTTAATTTACCAACAAAGGCCTGCAGTTGAGGACAGCACCACATCAATTACACTTGGACAAAGAACAGATGCGTGCCATCACAGAAACTGACCCCAGAGGAACAGCATCTTCAACTCCTAGGCAGCTCTGAAGTGAAATTATGGCCTGATAAACTAACCCATGTTAACTAATACTATTATTATAATAATAATATTTGCACCGTACTATCAAATATTTTACCAAACAAATCCTAAAATTTGTCCCCATGTGATAACGAAAGGTTGACTCACACAGCAACACCTAAAAAAAAGGGGGAAGTATGAAAAGGGGATGAAAAGGATTAAAATGGACGAGGGCATGTGGTTTCATATGTTTGAGTATTTAGGACATCTGTGCTCCCTTGAAAGTAACCTCTAACAAGATTAAATGGTAATAAATTAAAGGTTTCCAATAATAATAAGTCTATCTTTTAATTTTGTAGAATTTGAATTTCCTGGTTAAACTATTATATATATAAAAAAAAAAACATATGAAGAGGTTTTAATAATATTTTTCTCCGATCAGACTGGAACTAGCTTAACATGCTGGTTGTATAACGCTGAAGTGCATAGTTCTGAAGTAACCATTGGTGACGTGGGTGGGTTTACAGGGACAGCCTAATTCTGAATAGATTGGGAAAAAGCACCTAATCGGAAAGAAAGTGTTGCATGTTAATATGCCTTTCCGAAAGAAAAGACATTTCTTCCGAATGAGATTTCATTCCTTTGCAAGGAGGTAGTCTTCGTCCTTTCGGAAAGCCTTTCCGATAGCCAGTCGCTGCATTTCAACACCGTTTCAGAAAGCTCTCTGTTTAAGTTGTATCTGAGCCCGCCCAGCGTTTTGACGTAATGCTCTGGCTGAGTTTTTTTCAACACACGCACAGCGCCGTGAAGCATTATAAATATGGCAACTTCAAAACAGTACCGATCTACATTGGAGAGTCATTTTCTCATTGAAACTTTGGAAGAGGTTTAGTAGTCGGCCAGCTAGATGTACGAAACGTCACTTCCCGCGCATGCATACTTTGTCGTATTCTTTTTCTGGGTGCTTGCTGGTGGTTGACACCCAGCAATTCGTAGCATTATGGCCATCTTATGTACTGAAGTGTGGATCATCTGCACATCTCGGAACGCTGTTTCCAATTAGATGAGTCAACGCATGTCAATACGGGGTCCGAAAAAGATCACAGTGTCACGAGTGTTTACTAAATTAAATACAGTGTTATATATCACACAGGGACCTGAAACTGATTTTCTATTGGTTCTATTTTATTTCTTGTGGGCATAAGTGACTAATTTGATGATATAGTAACACAGAAAATGTATTCAATAAAAAAAGATGGATTAAATGTTTTAATATAAATGTTGTCAAGCTGTGATTTATAATATCTTGTTCTTGTAACGTCAACCCTTATCAAAAGTGGGTTTTATGGTCTATACAGCCGTGTGACTTCATGGGAACACAAGTGAGTACATTAGACGATGAACCACCCTAAACATTTGAGAGTAGGTACCTTAGTTTAGTTTATATCAAACTAAGTAGGGTGTTGGTAACTTAATCAGTTTATTTATGTTGTTTCAGCAACTACCAGCTATGGCAAAATTTTAAAAAAATGAAAGCGAATGCTTATGGATCATTTATACTATCTCAGGACGACTTGATAGGCATCCGCGTAAATTAAAGGACTTACTAACAGCACATCCATCCCTGTGTGGCTAATTGAATCTAAATTTTAGTCCAAGTCTGCTGAAAGGCACCATCATCTGTGACAGACAATACCATAATAACAGGAGCTGTGGTAATTTAAAATAATATCGAGGGGACCTGTCCCCCTGTGGTGTCAGAGGAAGGAAATACACTGGCATGTACCTGGCTCTCTATCCGGCCACTCTGCAGGCAAATTACAACACGTCAACCCCCCAGCGGTCACTCCGACTGATAAGTTGCTGCTATCAAACATAATTACCTCTGGGTCACACAGAGCCACAAGTCCTGCCCAAATGACTCAGTGGGGAATTTTGCTTACCTGCCAACCATAAATTCTATTTTATAACCTGTAAACCTCACACGTCATAGCTGTACATAGAGCCTTTCTGCAGACTGAATTTCACTAGTGACCAGTGTGCTTTGTATCTGTACCGAGCAGTGTGATTCAACTCAAAAAAAATTTGAGATGCACAGCTGCACACGTTTATATGTCAAATCTTAATTTCTCCTAGTAGCCCATTTGTCTCTTGAGTGAGTCAGGAAGCTCTGGGCACCTCTGCTGAGGATAAGGGAGGGTCAGATGGAGACAGAACTGCGCTTCGACTGGACTCACGCACAAAAAACACTAAGGAGAGTGAGGGAAGTCATAGTCTCCTGGGTATTGGTGTGCCCAGGATTTAATGTAATTTGCGAGATACAAGTGGCATGACATACAACTGAAGTAACTAGCTTCCTGTTCTATTGAGCTACAGGAACAGAGGACACAAAGAGATACAGACTGTATTAACTGAACCTACAGTAAAAAAAGACAATGAGAAAATATAATGGGGGATTGCATATATACAGGGATGTTATGTTCAAATGGAGCTTACAAACAAACTAGTTCTTCTGTCAACACTTAGCGACACAGAGATAATTAAAGGCTTCGTGTTAAAACGAGCCGAAAACACCCTAAAACATCAAAGAACAGTGCCTGGCTTTATCTTAACTTTACAATGATCTATTTAGAGATACTTCTCCTTTGGTGTGAAAGTCTGTACTGCAGAGGGATAAAGTACAAGCATCTGTTAGAGTGCTGAGCTTGTAAAGAGACAGAGCTGTGTTAGCAAAGTTGAGGAAAGCTGAAGTCCCTGAGCCTCATTCTTGATAATGCTGGCCTAAAGTCTCTTGCTTTTAACACATCTTACCCTTAAAATGGATTTAGAACCGAAGCCAGGAGACTTTGTTGGGCCAACTAAGGAAGAGGGGGGATTCATATCGAGGTATATGACCTTTTAATGCTGTGCTTTTTA
>VRLP01005271.1:0-38690 GCA_009660295.1 Lophius piscatorius | reverse complement strand
AATGCGGCATTATATCGATTTTTCTCTCACTAATGCAACAACGAACTACAGCGACCCACCGCAACAACAACCATTTTACGTCATCAACCCATGATGCAATGCGCCGTAAAAGTAATGGCGAACTGCGTAGGTAATATATGTCTTAATCTTTGAGGATTTATAAAGTAATGACAGAATTTCACACACCGTGTATAATTATGAAAAAAACATGTATGGCATTATGATGCCTTAATATCTTTATAGTCAGGGTTCCCTTTAAGAAAAGTGTTTCACTTACGCCTATACACTTATATATATAATTTAATTAATGTATTAAATTCATGTTACATAAAAATATAACATATACTAGTGTATTGATTGCCTGTGGTGTAACAATGATGACATAGGGTGAAATAATGAGAAGAAAAAAAGTTATCTGTTACTTGGTTTTTGATGATGCATCATGTTGAGTTCTAGTCTCATCTGTTTTTGCCTCTTTGTCCATTTCGCAGTGTTTTACTATTGAGCGTGTGGGCAGAAGACCTCTGATGATTGGCGGCTTCCTCTTCATGGCATTTTGCTGCGTTGGGATCACAGTGTCTGTCCTCTTCAAGGTACAGTGTTATCTGACGGCCAGCTCATTTAATAATATCATATTATCTCTCAGATTATGGAGTAGAGCATTAAGTACATCATTTTAAATGGGAATGAGGGCATTAGCAAAATGATAATCATTTACATAAATTACATTCTCTATGTAATGTATGTGTTTTTTTATTGCACAAAAACAAATAAGCGTCATAAGAATATGAAATATCACTCTGACATCCTCCAAACATTTACAACGACCGCCTCAGTTCACGATACAGCCTAAAGGGGTGAATATTGAATATTGTCTCGGATATATGTTATGGCGAAGACAACTAACATTCCCAGTCATTTCAACATTATCTTGCAATGAAAAAAAAAGCTATACAGTGTGCAAATAAAAAAAAAAGTATCTAAAAGTTAAAAGGCTCAACTTCAACTCTATGGTGTATTTGTGTGTAGATTTTGTTGAAGTTAGCCTATGAGATAATATCCTGACAAAACAACCAACCTCTAGAGTTACCTAAAACCAGATTCTTCCATGGAAACCAAATAAATTTTGCTTTGAGTTCAAAATATTAAAAGGCCCGATGACCTATCATGGGTAAAACATATATTTTTTGAAGTTATAATATACAGTTTTCAAGATATGGTCGGGACAAAGAGACTGTCCTGTCAGACTTCAACTCAGAAACCCTGTTTATATGGAAACAACAAACAATAAAATGAATGTAACACTCAAAATGCCAAAGGAGTTTTACATTCACACAGCAGTGGCTCAAGAGGTAGAGCAGTCATCCACTTATCGGAAGTCTGCATGTTGTAAAAGAAAATGTTTAAATTGTCATTTTATGATGTTTGATAAAATGTGATATATAAAGTCTCTTCCTGTTCCACTTTAAATTGGTTACTACATGTGTAAAGTCTGGTGAGGCTAGATTGACTACTTAATGAGATTTGCTCCGGAAAATATGCCCGCCCTGCCCTAGAATGTAGTTTGTGAGATAAACTCTCGAAAATAGATGATTCAAGACTGAAGACTACGTTTAACCATATCCATATGTTTTTTATGAAAACCAAATGAAGAGCAAAGCGGTATGCTGTTCATTAAAAATAGAGATATTTTCTTCAGTTCACACAATTGTGACTTTAAATACATTGATGCAAGTCATGACACTTTCATAATAGTGAAATGAGCTCTTAGGAAAAACTGGAACTTGTTTCACACCCATGATTGTTTCATTTTAATCATAGGAACAGGTGTCCTTCATGCCCTACATCAGTGTGGGCTGTGTTGTTGGGATCATTGCTGGCTTCTGCATAGGTCCAGGTAAGAACTTTCACAAACCTACCTTCTGTGCATGTAACATGAAACCACTCAAAACTTCAAATGGACATTTGCTGTCCATGTAAGGTACAGTGCATCACATTTGGGGCTGCCCTGTCTGTAAGATAACACTGCTCCCTACTGGAAGGTTGCACAACAGCAGTCTCTTCCTCGCTGCTCTTCCCCTGATTGTATTTCATTAGTCTTGTAAATTTGGAAACAGTCTTGTAAATTTGGAAATCATAACTGCCACACTACATTCATTCCCACCGTCATTTGTACACTGGATAAGTTGAGTGAAGTGAATAAAGAGGCAATATTTTACAACTTTGGGAGCCACATTGAGTGGACCTGCGAGGATGATGAATGAGAACCAATCTCGTTTATATACCTTCATTTGTCAAACAAGCAAAATCTTCATCTCGGCACGCTGAAGAGAATCTTTGCTGCTGCAATTACACTTTTAATGGCTCATTGTTCATAAGCTATCTGTGATGAATACGGTCTCCCTCAGACAAAACCCTACATGCTAAATGACCCACCCTCGCCCCAACAAGTACATGATACAGATGTTGACAAATTACACCATGGTTATTGATTCGACAATATTAAACCTTCCTCTACGCAATTATCATGCACAGATAATGAGAGCATCATTTAGAAAGCTCATCATTAGAGCATATAAATGCATATTTTTCCTTCATAGCCTTCACTTCTAACAATGAAGAAGTATCTATTTAAAGCCCGGACATCAACTCATAGATCCTGCATATCAAACTAATGAATTGCCATCACCCTGCCTGAGCCATTCCATTTTTTTTCGGTTTAAAGTCGGACTTTTGCCAAGTTGACAAACATCCTCCTCTCCTCAGTTTACGACCACAAACTGATAATGAACACAAAATGCAGTACAGGAAAAATGAGTGTAATATAAAAGCAGCGGGGCTTGAGGAATGTTCATCATTTTCTACATTATGTTCAGTTTATTTTGAAGGACTGTGCTGACTGGGACTATTGATAAACTAATTGACAAATGAATAATTTTCGTTTCACAGTACACAATAGATTCATACAGTTATAGCAGAGAATGGTTACCAGTGATTTGTATCATGACAGCCTTGTTAGATCAGACGGATGGATGAACTGCAAGTGGAAGGAACTAGCTTGATTGAGAAGCGTGCTGTTGACAAAATATGTAATTTAACATCATTCATTTTCTCTCTTGTGTGTAGCTGGTGTGCCTTTCTTGATCACAGCAGAGCTGTTCAAGCAGTCTCACCGGCCGGCTGCCTACACTGTGGCTGGTTGCCTCAACTGGTTGTCCAACTTCACCATCGGTTTCGTCTTTCCCTTCTTAGAGGTCAGAGCAAACTCAAATTTTTTCCTTAGGATTCACATTCACATTACTTCTCTAATAAGTCATGTGTGTATTTGTGTTTAAATTTATGAAAACGTTTTGAGAGAATCTCATAGGTGGATTCTCAAATCCAGTCGGGTTTATTGTAAGAACATCTTAAAGGCTCAAGGGTATTATTTTTCAGATTTAGTCAAGCTGGCATTAAGTATCTCAGGCTGACCTTGACATTGCATTCAGGATCATGGCTCTACCAGTAACGTCAGACACACGGCAATTATGATACTAATTAAATTGCCTATTAAAATGGTGACCTTGTCATCTCTCGTTGTCCTCAGTGTTGTTCCGCTTGAACAAATACAAATATAGAAGAAAATGATCCATCCATCCAGTTGACATTCACTCTGACAATGAGCTCACTATGACGTCATGAGATCATTAATTTATCTGTTTTAATTTCATAGAAAATAGAAATAGAAAAGCTCCAGAGATGTCCAAACAGTTTGTTTTTTTTTACTTTAGACTGTGCAAATAGTTTCCCCCGGAGTCCAGTTTGTTATGATAGGCATCCTTTTATTGGTGCAGGCAGAACTGCACCGATAAGGGCAACACCACTAAGGAACATGCTTCGTCATTTTCCTTGGTACAATTTTTCCCTCCCAATTTGGTTCACCATGCAACTAGGTTCAGGTCCAAAATGAATGGGACAAGGGGCCAGTGGCTTATAATTAATTACCTTTATTCGTTTGAGCATTTGCTAAAACGATATGGGAGGAGTGGGCCACTTTGATATAAAAAACAAAACAACAGCATCATACTACCGGCAAAACAAGTTCAGGACGAATGCAACCCCTCGTACTTTACAGAAGTAAAGAAGTGAGCAAATAAAAATCTAGGGGCTACTAATTAACATCAATTCATCATGGCCACTTGTAAAAAGAATGCACAGCAAACAATCTATTCAGAAAAGAGAAGAATAAGGGATCTTTAAATGTAGGAGGTGCCTCCAATTTGGCACATAATATAACCCAAGGATTGCACGAGGCCCGTCGACTATGTTCCACATTGCCCTGTTAAAGAAAGTCTATGATGTAGCAAGGTTTGGCAGTACTGCTGGAGGCATCTGTGTCCTCCCGTTTTCTATGTCTCCATCAGACTATCATGTTAGGACAAGGCATACCATTGTCAAAGCAAATTATTTAATTTTTTAATTAGTATATTTTGATATTACCATTATTAGCAGTATAGTAGGGGTGGATATAGCTCAGAACTTAGAGCGGTCATCGATATGTGGTATGGTTAATGGAGTGACCCTTATGTTAAATTAGTGTGTGAGACAATAAGGCTTCCTGCCTTTCATGGCAACCTCTGTGTGTGAATGGGTGAATGCTGCTGTGTGTTGTGAAGCCATAAAAATACAAACCATTTTAGTAGCAGTGTACAGTAACAGTGTACTGTAATAGTGCTAATAGTTTACCCCAGTAGATATATATATATATATATATATATATTCAAGAATCTACTGACAAAGCTTTGATGGGCATTTATAAATAAACAAGAATACAGTGATGAACTGGAACTGGATGTATTGATTTCTAGATGTTTACATAATATATGTATAATTCTAAATGCAATAAAATGGGGAATAGAAGTACTAAATTTTTCAGGTGAAACCACTGCCAGTCAGATAGTGTTAACATAGCATGAAAGGTTTTACACTGTGGCTGGTAGAGATGGACCCATGTCACTTAATTCTGCCTGAATGGTTTTTATTTAAGAGACCACAACTTTGCTGTTTTGGTTCAGTCTCACAGTTCTTCAATCAACACCTTAAATGTACATTCTTCATACAAAGTAACTCTCAGTATTCTCCCACCACAGACGGCGACAGGTCCGTACTGTTACCTGATCTTCTGTGCGATCTGCTTGGGAGTGGCCATCTACACTGTCTTTGTTGTTCCTGAAACCAAGAACAAAACCTTCATGGAGATAAGTCAGATGTTCGCTGCCAATAACAACATTGAGAAAGAAGAGTTGACCTCCAACGGTCAGCTGAAAATGGCTCTGATGAATGGCTATGGGACACTTAGCCAACATGTTGAAAATAAGGCGTGAGATTGTAAACCTACAATGGTTGGTCAACTCAGCATGCCTTCTAGCTCTACAAGAAATTAAAGAAATTATAACTTCTGGGGACCTGTTACTTCATGTGAAACCTACAAAGATAGATGTGTACACACAATCTTCAATACAAAAAGAAAAGAAAAAGGTATCTACAAACACAGTCAATCCTGTTGATCCCCAGTCAAAGTGTAAGGCCTGTGCTCTGTGAGAGAGAAGCAAAACCGTCATGCATTTCAAGAAGACCATCAGTGGCATTTTAATCTATTTCTCTGTGGCTTGAAGAATTTTTAAAGGGGCTGAGTTGATTTCTTACAGTTCTGTCACAAGTTGTCATCTCATTAGTTCCAACTTTTTTCTGATACATTCGCTGTTGAATTTAATGTGTATAGTCAGTGTTGAATGCTGTCCCTTTGTTGCTCACCAGAAAGTGGATATGTTAGTTACACAGTAATAACACCTCTGTGGTAGTACTTCTATCAGTGCGCTGAAGGAAGCAATGAAGGACTCATGTTTCACTCACTATAATATTTTCTGTTAAAGTGTGTTGACCAGATGCGTCTTGACCTAGAATTTATTGTCTTCCTATGCATCCTATGTTTTGTTTCTCTTTTTATGTAAGGGAGCTGAATATTGTGGAAACTGTCATTACATAGATACTGTCCTAATACATGCAGCTCGTTAAATAATAAAAATTTTAAATACGTCACACCAAAGGGCCCATCAGTAGTAGCTGTATTGTTCTGTTCAACCGCTTTAAGTGCTGTCAGTGGCAATGAGAGATGTGATACAAAATTTAAGTTGTTCAAAAATATACTGGAGTTTTGATATGAAAATCTCTTTCATATCAAAACTCCAGTATATTTTTGAACAAGATTTGTAAAAACTGTTGTGCTGAATAAATCCCAACAAAACATACTAAATTGGGAATAATACTCTTAACAAATGTAAGCCACATTTGAGATCTGTCATGTCAAATATGGCAAAGAGTTTTTGTGTTTGACAAAACACTTTCTTTTGGGGTCAATGTGAACTCAACATTTAATTAGCTGTGTTAATGTTGAGAAGTGGAAGTTTTTTCAATATACATTAGACTTAAAAAAGAGAAATAGAACCATAATTATCTGGCATTGTTTATTAGCTGCCACAATTCATTTGAAGAAACCATGAGAAGAAAGTTGCAATCTGTCACTGAATCTTTCATCTATCCAATCTGCAACAAAGTCTGTTGTTGTCTGATTCAATTCCCCGGCCCTCTACAGTCATAAGGAAACTGGTTAACTAATCACTATTTTTGTGTAATTACTGCATTTCATGATATTTTCCCCATGTCAACATTTTAAGAACAGTTGTAAAAAAATTTGCTGAATCCACCTCTATCTGCATCTGCACCAGTATACTGTATAATGGGTTCTTTGCTGAACCATTCCCCACCCTTCCAGAAACATAAACGCCTTTGCAGAAGTAATAACACAATTATAGCACAAGCATACATTCATCATGAAACAATACCCACATAAAATGTGGGTCTCTTAACATCATTTGGGTGTGATTGGGTCTTGGGATTATTGACCATGAGACATCCTAATAACAATGAGGAAATGTGTGTGTTGTGATATTGGAACTGCAACAGTGACTACACACATGTTGATGGTTTGTTACAATGCCCAAACCCACTGTTTTCATCCCACAGTCTAGAACGACAGAAGCTTAGCTTTTTTTTTTAAGTTTAATGAATATGTCATGTTTGCAAATTTGACTTGTAATCATCTGCATTTTTCACACCATGCGTAATGATGATTATGTATTATAAAGCATTTATTCATTTTACACTTAATTTGCCATCAATAATAAAACATGATGATGAGGCATGGATTTTTATACTCAGTCGTCCACAGAGTACTCATAATCTTTACTTGAGTAAAAGTAAAAATCCCACACTGTACACAATAAAAGACCTGCATTTAAGTTAAAATATCATCGGTAGAGGTAGAGCGATTCCAATTGTCAATTTATATAAAGTCTGAATGGCCGATACCAACCGATCACACACACACACACACACATACACACACACACACACATACACACACACACCCACACACACACACACACACACACACACACACACCAGTGCACCTCTAGTAATCAGCAAATGAGAATCACTTATCTCTAAAAAGTCAATTTTTTGAGATTGTATAAAATAATCCAGGAGGTCCTACATTGTACAAAATGTAGTGGAGTGGAAAGTCCAATATTATACTCTGAAAAATAAGTGTAGTTGCACGAAATGGAAGTACAGAACCTAAAATGTTTATTTAAGTACAGTACTTAAGTAAATGTACTTATATCCTTTCTTGTCCTGACATCACAGCAGGGCAATAATTGTAGACAAAGTATTCAGATCCACGACTTGAGTAAAAGTGCTGATACCACACAATGAACTCCATTACAAGTAACCAGTATTTAACTATTGTACTTTGATCACTACTACTGCTGCATGTGTCGGCCTATGTTAATGATGTAAATAGGTCATCTAAATACTTTATTATGTTTTAGTTGAATCTACAGGGCCATCATAGCTGGTTTATAGCATCACTGTCTTTTAACTAGGTTGTTTGTGTGTACTTTCATCTGCAAGTAAAAATATCTATATTTCCAACAATCCTTTTTTATATCCAGAGAGCGGGCTGCCATGTTTGTATAGTTGTACATATGTTTGTGCCCTTCTGGAGAGGAATTTTGTGTTTTAAGTTGTTACTGTGTTTTGACAAAGGGAAGATCAAAATTATTTAGAACAATAAAAATCAGTGGAGTTAAGGTTTCTACGACAAGATTCTGGGCCAAGATTTTACTTTTGGATGTAGAATCCTCAGGCAGCCTGGAGCCGGCTCTGCACCGCCAGCCTCCTCCTAACAGCCGCACAGGGATGGATGCTGCTTGCTCCAGCAGCCTGGAGGATTCAACTTTGCCGCCCGCCGCCAGCAGAGATGGAGAAGGAGAGAGATAGCAGCGCCAACCACCACCAAATTCTATACAGTGTACCTGTTTTTTTTTTTTTACCTGAAATTGGTAACTCAGTACAGTACTGGAGTAAATGCACTTAGTTACTATCCACAAGGGCAGGGGAGATAGAGCAGGAAGAGGGCTGACCATGTCAGTATGAGAAGCATCGCCGTACAGATGTTTTTTTTAATGGTAAATATGTCACATCACTTTCAGACATGGCTTTCCCTCACACAAAAATGGTGAGAGAGGGGGAGGAGAGAGGGTGGGCAACCAGAGTGATTGAGAGTCAGCCTTTGGAGTTGTTGATTTGCTGCTGAATGACAAATGGACGGCCGAGTCTTAGTCCTGAGAGAGGACAATCAGGGGCAGAGTGGCTGTTCATATGTAACGTCACTCCCAAACAAAGGGCTCCTTGTCACTTGAACTACAGTATATTTCTGTGGATAATGCCACAGCATTGTGCACGTGACGACACAAGCACACACAAGCGGGCTCACTCCGCCTCAGGCAGGCAGAAGCCATAAATCAAACAAATAGCATCACAGCCTGGTGAAGGAAGCATTCCAACAGATAAAATGCTCTCCCACACAACAAAGCCACACTCACTGCGTAATTAATTGCAACAAATTACCTCTTCCTTTCCCTGTCGGCCCCCACCTCGCCTCTTTTACGGCACTGTCAAGCGCGCTGCACTCTCCGCCTGCGCGTGCATTCATGGTGTGTATGCGCATGCAGGGCACTCTTCAGCTCACATCATGGTACCCACCCACACACACAAACACGCACACACTCGGCCTGCACCATTGGTAAGTGCTTCAATGTGGCTTATTGCAGTGTGCGGTCCCCTTAGCCGTGGAAATATTCGCTTGACGGATGTGCTTTGTCGCCGGCGCTCCCCGGCGGAGGGCGGCTGTCAGGGAGGAGATGATAACATTAACAGGAAGGCAAAGCGATGACAAATGCCTGTTATCAGCGAACGAGGCCGGTGACAAATCGAATGGCAGAGCCCAGGCAGCCCAGGCGCGGCGTAATAAAAAAGAAGATGGATGGCAAACCCAGGCAGGGCCCGCGTTAATGCGATTTCCACTGCTCTCCCTGACTCCCAATTAAGGCTGGGGGGTGGGGGTGGGGTTGGGGGTGGAGATGCGGAGTGCAGGAAAGATAAGGACTGTGTGCCTTGTGGATGAGAGTGCGAGCAGAGGATAGCAAAGGATGGTGCAGGGAAGGCAGAGTGAGGTGAGCGGTAAAGAGAGCTCCAGCGTCCTTTATTCACATCCCATTCATGGCCGTGTCTCAGGGGTAATGGTTGTTGTGTGTCTCTGAAGACAGGTGGAACACCACCGGAGCCTTTCAAAGGGAGATAGTAATGAATAAAAGCTGCACAGCCCTCCCTCTACCTGTATATAGATGTCAAATCTTATGGTGGTCCTCAATCAGCAGGATCAGCAAATTGCCCATGCTGCAGTGATTTTCTATTGGCTCGGGTTTCAAGGGCTGTACCCTAAATCAGCTCTTATAAAACATGGCTGACAGACATCCTATAGCTTTTAGGCAGAGCGAGCTATAGAGATGAGCTACGGCCCTGTCCAGGATGACTCCAACTCCTCCTGTCCAAGGACCCTAGATGTTATCTTTTTGCTAAAAGGACTAGCCTGGGATATTGAGAGAGTGCCTGAGGATGAGAGGGGCATCTGTGCCTGAATACCCAAGGGCTGCTGTTTTGTCACTCTGACAGTATTTTATAAAAGGCCGAGGAAGCTCAGAAGGCTGCAGAAGTGTGCGACTATATATCTCCCACTATTACGTCCAGGCTAGGAAGAGAGGGTTGAAATGACAATGAAAGATCGCCCTAGCTCAAAGGGATAAAAAGAACAGGGTCTAAAGAGGGACAACCAGGTCCCTTCTGGAGCCTACAGGGCCTGTGTTCCAAATCGGAGACAGATGCACTGCAGTCCCGCACGCTAACCCTGTGCTATACCACAAGCACACAGAGGTGAAGAGGAGAAGATATGTGGTTATAGAAAGGGTGAAGTCCTTAGAGAGAGCAGCTTCTATGTGCCTCCGCTGATATTAGTCTGGAAGAACAAGGAGAAAGTGGAGCCCTGCAGGGGGAAGGATGCTAGAGGAAGGGGCAAACTCGGCAAAGACCCCTGCATCATTAAGTTGTCAAGTGGACGGGAGGCCTCGAAATATGACTTGGAGTTATTGCTGGGGCTGGGGCTGATGGTATAAGAATTACAGTACATGGATCATAGCCGGATCGATAGGTAGACAAAGTCATTATGGAGGGGCTAGAGTTCAATGCCTCCCTGAGGCTAGTTGCAGGGGGACTGAGGGCTTTTATTTATCACTGTGGCAATGTGTAACACACACAACACACAGATGGGTAACTGTGTAGTAATATTTTTGCTTGTTGCTCTTATTTCCAAAGCTATCTGTTCCAGTTGTATTGATCGCTCAAGACATCTCTGCGTGTAGAAATGGACCTCTGCATGTGCCTCTCAAATGGGTATTTATTTGCCCACACATTTGCACCCTGTGATGGATGTCTGCATGGGTGTGTTTACAAGTAAGCTAAATGTCTTGGCGCAAGCACATCACTCAGCAGTGAACATTTGTCCTTCTTTACTTTCTGCGTCTCTGCAGCAGTGAGAAGCAGAGGGATTGGGAGCATTGGCAGGGCAGCATCGATCCTCTCCGTGCCAGGAGAAATTAGGCATGAAATTAAAGCTCCCATCAAAGGCCAGGGCTAGCACTGTCACCTGATCCGGCACTATTTATACTCCCTGGAGATGATGATGATGATGTCTCCATCACAGTGATGATAACAGGACAGAAAGAAAAGAGACAGAGGTGGAGAGAGAGTCTCTCCCCTCCATCCACGGTGCCACTGACCTGCCATTATTTATACTGCCAGGGCCCAAGTGCAAGGTTAGCGCCAGCCTGAGCCCCCATAAATCACGGCTCTGCTGGATGGAGAGAGGCCGGGGGTCGACGCCTCTTGCAGCCAAGCTCTGCTGATGAGAGAGTATTTATAGATCAGGAAGGAGGGAGGGGGGGAGGAACGGAGGGGAAGGAAGGGACAACATGTGCGTGTCTGATAAATAGCTTAATGTGCAATAAACACATGAATGCATCTAAATGTAATAAAATCCATTTTAGTGACATTTGACACTTTATCTGTTCTGCATGCATTTTAAGTCATTGTTGTGCGGAAACTCAGGAGTAAGGATAGGGGTGCGTCATTTGCACAGTCAGAGGTTCTGTAAACTTCTGTGCTGTTGTGACTAAGTTTTAAATTGCAACTATATATGTTTACTCAAGTGCTGTACTTAAGTGCTAATTAATAGTCCTTGGACTTTTATGGAGTATTTTCTTTTACGCAATTTTATACTCACGCTCAAAATCTGCACTCCATTTGTCAGACAGGATAACTGACTTTTCCAGATTTTTCATACTCTACTGTTCAGTGAAAGCCGTGTTTCTCCAAATGTGGTGCAATGAATTAGAGTTTTTTGTGTTTTAAGTGTTGAGGAGATTCTACCAAAACTAAAGGAAATTTTGAGTAGATGGAAAATACAATCGGACAAAGAAGAAAACAGAGCTATTGTAGCAACATGTGATTCTTAGTCAAGCGTATTAATGCATCCCTAATATTAATCCAAAAACAACATGGTCAACAATGACAGCGACTGTTTTGCGGCACAAATATTCTTAAATTCAGTTAGTTCATATTTAGGATTTTTTATTATCACTGTATTTTCACTTAAATAGTAGTATGGTAGTAATAGGTATCGAATATGTATAGGGAAGGATCTTAGAATATCTTCCATCAGTGGTTAAGACATTTTCAGGAGTTGATGGTGAAAGAGTGAAAGAACAGAAAGAAAGTCACCAAAAATAAAGTAAACATAGATATCTCCATTTAATAGAATTTAAATTCAACGAGCTCCTGCCCTTCATGTGTCAATGGTGGATGTATGTCGTCTCCTGTCTTCAGCTCGTCCATCACATCACACAGGTTGTTCACCAGGTCCTCCATCAAAGCGTATACCTGCCAGACGGATAAATATACACTGATCTATAACTACGTCCTTACGACTATGAAAGACCTTAAAAGTGCAAGTGACTTAGTGAGAGGGTCTTTCGCGAGGGTTAGATTTAAAAAATAATAATAATAAAAAGAAATAGAGAATGGTCAAAATAAAGCAGCAAAAGCAAGGGCATTTCCATTAGTCAAGCCTCAACAATTCCCATAATGCAAATGGATATTGCGACTCATTGTACATCATTTTACAACTAATTTAATAGATTTAGCAGTAACTTTTTAGAACTAAAGAATACAGAGTGAAAAAATAAATTGTAAATAAGACTTGCTTTTTTGTGTAGGAGTTTTGTGTAAATGTCCAACACTTTTTGCTCCATATCATCAATTTGGGTGTCAGTCTGCGTGTTTGGTTTCTGATCTTCATCTTTTTTCTTTCCAGTTTTCCTCCTCTTTCTGCTCTCCTGTTCAGACGATGGACGGATTCAAAACAGACAGTTATTTAGTTAGATATTAGTATGCAGTACTGTTTCCAATCAATAAAGTGGAGTTTGCACCGAGAATGTAGGAAGGTCAAAGTGGTGATGAGTGAGTGTATGAGGGGTAATGGATAAACTCATGGCCCATGGGTGTTGAAGTCAGTCACATTTTATTTAACATATTCTCTCCTACATTTACACAGCAGACAATGGAGCATACAGATCTCTTCTTTGTAGAAATCATCCAATAACATCATCATCACTGAACTTCACAATGGGAAGACTTAGGGGTCTGGAGGTCCCTAATCCAGTGAACAGGACCAGGGTTGGGTGCGTTAGATTCTACATACCCAGCTGTCAGCAATCACCATAGTGCATAGTGTCATGTGAAGTTGGACTACTGACCAACTTCACATGACAATTCTTAATGGTTTCCTCCCATAGCTGTCTTTCCAGATCACCATGGTTTGCCCCTGTGATAGGGTGACCCTTTTCCAGATAGTTCACCAAATGCTCTCCCCATGCACTCCAGAGAATAAAGGCCCTCACCATGCCTGCAGAACTCACCAACTCCCCTGATTACTCGTCAGTTTTAGAATTGGTTTTAAGATCTTGCAGGTTCCTTTTTAAGCACTACGTCGTGAGACTTAACTCCCACCTACAGAGCCCTTTGAGCCTGGGCGGAGTCCCAGATCTTTCCTGGGTCCCACCTCAGGACTAAAGGTGACCGGTCCACTCAGTCAGGTTCCCCCAGCTGTGGAACTTTCCTGCCTGATTAGCTGAGGATTACAGAATCAGTAACATCTTTTAAATTGCTTCCTGAAACCCGTCTTTTGAAGAGCCGTTCAGTAATCTAAATACACCGTATCACTGCCAGATGGTCTCACTTGGATTTAATGTGATTTATTATTATATAATCTTGTTGTTGATGTCTTTTAATTCCTTGTTTTTATCATGCAAAGCACTTTGTAACATTGTTTTGAAAAGTGCTATACAAAGAAGTTTACTATTATTATTATTATTATTATTTATTAGTTGTTTACTTTCTTCAGAGCTGGAGACTCACTGGTTTCAAGAGGTGGATCCAATTATCACCCGTGGTTAAATGTTTTTAGAGAATTATTTTGGGAATTCACTTTCAAGTACTGTGCTGAATCTGGTTCTTATTAGGACCAGTGAGTTAAAGGACCTGGCGAGGTGAGACCTTGGAGTTTGTGGTGGATAAATGCATGGAGACATTCCTGGGAGATACCCAGATTTGCTTCTATGAACGCTGTGTTATTCACTGATCTGTAACGATCAAGCAATGGATCTTAATGGTCTCCTTCGAGGTGGAAGTGACCGGTTTTCCAGGATCTCGTTTCCTTCGTTAACTTCGGCAGACAACTTCTTCACTGTGCTGTAGGAAGGGGCACCATCCCCTACTGTCACCATGTCCTATTAACCTTTTTAGGACCTTGAGACTGAGGTAGTGGATAACTGAAAAGCTAATATTGTCTATTTCCAGTTGAATAGAGCAAACATACTGTAATTATTTAAACTAAATTTGTAAACTTGAAGATTTCTGTATTATCACTCCAACCGTTGGACCGCACGTTTGTGGAAGACAACTGCATTGCTGCATAATACAATGTGCAGTAAAAAACAAAAAATGTCAATCTGTATTTATGCTTTGCTATTATTCAGAATGGGGCAGGTAAGATAAGATTGATCTTCTTCCTGCTCCTTTTTCGGTCATGGTATGGTTCTTTTTGTGTACTGTTTTGGTGATATTGGTACTGGACAAAATTCACAGAATTAAATTAAATTAAAATTAATTAATTAAAAAAATTATATATTATGCTCTAAAGCTTAAATAAAATAAAGTGTGATAATCCACCTCATACAAAAGCATTTAATGTTTAATGTTTAATGTTTGCTGTCTGTCTTTCAGCAAAAAATGACCCCTACCCAGAAAGCATGTATGGTAAGGGTTGGGGATCACACAGGTGTGACCTCAGACTCCAATACCTAGGAGTAGGCATCAAGGCTTAGGGACACTTGAAAATACAGATGTCAGTGAACATATTTCATCACCAAATATATGAATACCAATTAAAGCTATCCTGCAAAGCAGAAGCCATACATCCCCAACTTCAAGAAATGCTTAAAGGTTCTTTGAGCCATTAGAGTTTATATGACATGGATGAAGTAGAAAAGTGTGCTGAGACCTGAAAAGCCTATAATTCATATTTTTTTTGATATCCAG
Source organism: Lophius piscatorius (assembly GCA_009660295.1). Lineage (NCBI taxonomy): Eukaryota > Metazoa > Chordata > Actinopteri > Lophiiformes > Lophiidae > Lophius > Lophius piscatorius. The sequence goes on along the minus strand of VRLP01005271.1, from coordinate 23,540 downwards.
CATCTGTGCTTGATGGATGAATCAGCGTTGTTATCCAAGTCTTATAGAGGAACAACTCATACAAAAGAGTGCTAGGAGCTAAATATTCGGCCTTCCAGACGTGTTTTTCAGGGACGTCTCTTCTTAGCCCACCAAGTCACAGTTTGCATGTGCTGAAAGCAGTACATGGATCATAGCTGTAGTAAAAGAGTCCAAGTTCTAGAAAAAGATCTGCCTAGAGGTCAGCCCAGTCTCCTGCTGTGAATGAGGGGCAATATGAAAACAGAGACCCTTATTGACGCTGATTGAAGAACTAAACTTGAATACTCCTGGAAAAGATTTTCACTTTCAAAGCTTCAGCAGTTAGTGTCCTCTGTTCCAAAAGAGGAGTGTTGTTGGCAGCAAAGGTGAGATTACACATTCGGCAGCATGACCACATTCTACGTTTTTTAAATTGTTGCAGTCATCAAATTCAACGTCCAATTGAACATTCCGCTTACTATCTTTTTTACATTAGGGACTGTACTTCATGCTCATCCCTGATGTTGGACTTTATGCATATATGAATGTATTTGACTATAAGGTGTATATAGCTGTGTGTGTATGTTTATGTAAGGCTGTGAGAAAGTGTGTATTACAGATGGCTTCATCTGGTCCAGATAAAACTGATACAAAATCGGAGAACATTCCACATGTTCAGGCAGTGCCATTTTACGTTAATTTGTAAGGCTATGCTTTATAACTCTACTCTACTTCTATATTTTTCACTCAGCTTTTAATGACTTACAAGACAGCTGTAACATGATATATTTAAGTCTAAATCTTAAAAACACATTGTTGTATCATTTCCTCCCCAGTATAGCCAGCCTCCAACAAATCCGGCAAATTCTCTGAGTCTCTCATAAATACTCTGTAGCTTCTTATCTCCAGCGCCTTCCACTTAAGCGTTTCTGTTCAGCCCACTGAGCCCCCAGTTCCACCTCCAAAGGAATATCAAAGGAATCGAAGGAACCAAGCATCAATAATAGACAAGTTTTAAGAGAGCGCCGCTCGTCGTAGTGACGTCAATACTCCAAACAGACAAAACTTTGGATAGTGGTTATTCGCTTCCTAGTAGAAAAACTGATTTGGGAATGGCTGTTCAAAACTACATATTAGCAGTCTAAAATATCATGTACACACAGACAAACACGTATACACACACATGGAGGGGTGCTTAGGCAGTATTAATGGGGGCAAGGTGCCGCTCTTATGAGTTAAATCACGATGCAGCTAAATACATAATAAACCCTCTGGTGTTATGGGGAATAAAACCAACCCAATACACAGATACAAATGATCTGGTAACATGTTATGTCTTACAAAAAACATGATATTTCTTTCATGCTCTTACTTAAGACACTAGAATTTGATGTAACTAAGTGGCAAAACCCTTTATTTACACGCCATTTCTGCATTGATAAGGACGAGTCAACTAAACAAACACATTTACATTACTTCCCCTCACCTCTTCCTTTGACTTGGATTTTCCTTTATTTGCTGCTCCTCCCTTCTTCTCATCATCCTCAGCCATACCTGCGATTAATAACATAGTGGTAACCAGGATGAATCCAGGGTCGTCAAGCGTCTTAAGGAAAATAAAGTCACAGTCTCACCAGATGTAGATGTTGGAGATATCTTCCTGTCGTCGCTCCACGTGTCCCTCTCTGGAATGCCTAGCACTTTTTTGAGCTGCATGGCCTCAACCACCATATCATCCAACAGTTTCCTCCACAGCAGCTGCCTGCAGAGGGAGCCATATACCACTGTAACCTGGAGGTCTGTCACACGGTCTGTGTGTGGTTATGCAGTATGTGCGTGACAGATGCGTGAAGCTGTAAGGGAGATGCTACATGATTCATGTGTGTCGATGCGTCCTCACCCTGTAACTATTACCGTTAGATGAGCTTTCTGAACAGTCATATCAGAAGGTTCACAAAGCTGCAGGAATAAAGAGTTTATCTGGGCCAGGTGTTTTTCCTGATCAGACTCGTCAGGCAGAGAGAGCACGACCTGGAGCAGGTTAAGAGAACAGGCAATTATGTGATGTGACGTCATGAGGAGTCATCATGCTGTAATGCACATTGAGCATTCATAGATATCCCTGAGTCTAGAACTTTTTTAAACCTCCTGTATAAGTAACTGATATTATGTTCCGATATACTATAGGATGTGTTTACCTGTCTGAGTGTATCGAATGAAAAATCCCAGGAGCCTCCAGGATACATCTCTTGCCACAGTCTCTTTAGGTCCTCCACTGGCTGATGACGGTACTGCAGCTAAATGGAGCAGTATTGAGTACAGGTTACCACCAGACTGCTATGCGATAAAGAGTATGTGTACCATGAACAGAAATTATTTTCACACTATAAGATCATTTGCAATCGTTATCCCCCTTAATCACTGGGATGCATTTCATTCTTTTTATTCACTGCTGACGTGAAGAGGAGAAATATGTGTGCCAGATGTGACCATGTGAAACGATAAGAGAGTTGCATCACCAAAGTCACATTTATCTGAATAAGATGCAGGATTATATAAAATATATATATAATATATGTCACGCTTAATATTTACTTGAACATTCCACATCTTTCTGATCTGGATCAGGATATACCTTGGGGTTTTCCTTTAAAAACACTTGCTCTTCAGTGATGTAAAAATCTGCAGGAGAGCTGGGTCTCTCTGGGGTCTGTATTCCCTGCAGCATCTCATACACAATCGACTGGCAGAGTTCTACCATCACTCTCTTTTCCAGCTTCCTCTGCTCCTGAACACGGGAAACAAACATGGGCAAACTCATACATAGGGTTCAGTTTATGAAAACTTTGACAAGAAGACACAACTTGATTTCACACCACCTCTAAGAAAGGCCTCTTGTCCTGACAAAGAGCCACTCCCCTCAGCATGACCTGCATGGAGGCCCCTTGCAGTAGCAGTGGGTGGGTATTTAGCTGCCACAGTTCAGTCCTGATGCCTGCCTCCCGGGACTTATATGAAAACTCTATCTGCAGGGTTTCACCTGGAAGGATCACACCTTGAATGCGGAGGGAAGCAAAAGTAAAAGAGGGGTCGAGTATTGGTGAAAAAGGCACAGCGTTATGGTCTGACACAGGAACAAACACTGTATCATTGATGAATGATGGCAACAGATGTCTGATTATGTTTCTTGTACCAGAGGAGGAGAGGAAGCAGAAGCATGGCGTCTTTGTTTGCGATCGCAGGTTAGGAAAGCTGCACGGCAGAAGAAGTCGCTGCCAGCTGTAAAAGATGGCGGTGATGCCCTCGTTGTGCAGCTCCAGCTGGGATGAGACTTTTTCTCCGGTCATGGCCTCAAAGAATATTGTGGCATTGATTCCTACGTCTCCCTTATCATTTAGGGTTGAAAAGTGAGCCAGTGACATAAATAAGGCCGTACAAGTTTCATGCTCTCAAGGAAGTAGAATAAGCGACATCGGATTCAGACTGTGTGTAATGCAGGTCAGGTCAAAGGTCACCTGTAAAACCTTTGAACTGACATGCATAAACCAAGATGTAATAACCAATTACCTCTTAAAATTTAACTAATTCAATTGCAACAATATTAAAGCAAAGCTGATTACTTTCTGTTACTTTTGGATTACCTCAATATCAAATATGCAAATAAATACAAGAGATAATAATTAAGATAGCTACAACAGAAGAACAAAACATTAAAGAATAAAATAAGGGAATACTTGTAGTATGAAAAAAATGTGTCCCGTAGTTAGGATTTTTTTTTATTTTTACAAAAAACTAATTTTCATTAATAACTTCAATAAACCACCAGAGTAATTATTTTGCTCCACGGTGGTGGATAGAGGTGTTATTTTGTGTGTTTGCGTGAGTAGCTCCTGCATAACTAAACAAAAAGTCAGTTTCCTGTGGTGTTGGCACTCGAAGTATGTTGATCTTAATTGTTGGTTTTAAAAAAAGGAACCTGCTGTTAATATATATATATATATATATATATATATATATATATATATACATTTTTTTATAGTTATCTAATTTTTGTATCATAATCACATATCGCTGATTCATGTATTCTGTTGCAACCAAGGCCTGCATTAACCACAAATTCACTGTATTCAAACATTTGAATCAGCTTTCAGGTAATCTACTCAAAAAAATAAAGGGAACACATAATCATCACAGTGTAACTTTAAGTTAATGACACCTCCGGGATATCAACCTGTTCAGTCAGGAAGCAATAATGATTGTAAATCCATTTCACCTGCTGATGTGCAAATGGGACAGACAACAGGTGGAAAGGAGAGTCAATTAGCCAGACAACAATTAATGAAGGGTTTTGCAGGTGGAGGCCACAGACTATTTCCCTCTCCTCATCCTTTCTGGCTGACTCTTAACTAGTTTTGCGTTTTTCAAGTACCCTAGTGGTAGCATGAGGCGGTATCTGCAGCCCACAGAAGTTGCTCAGGTAGTGCAGCTCCTCCAGCATGGCACATCCATACATGACGTGACGTGGCAAGAAGGTTAGCTGTCTCCCAGCACAGTGTCAAGAGTGTGGAGTAGATACCAGGAGATAGGCCAGTACTCCAGCAAAGGTTGAGTGGGCCGTAGGAGGGCAAAAACACAGTAGCAGGACCGCTATCTTCTCCTCCACGCAAGGAGAAACAGAAGGAGTACTGCCAGAGCCCTACAAAATGACCTCCAGCAGGCCACTGGTGTGCATGTTTCTGCCCAAACTGTCAGAACCAGACTCCATGAAGGTGGCATGAGGGCCCGACGTCACAGCCCGATTGGCATCACACATCACATGTGCTCAATGTGACAGCGTCAAGTCACATTGAGCACATGTGACTGCTGTGATCTGCTGTCTGCAACATCCTCCTGTATGACCGGTTTGGCGGTGGGTCAGTCATGATCTGGGGAGGCTTATCCATTGGGAGCCACACAGTCCTCCAGGTGCTAGCCAGGGGTACCCTGACTGCTGTTAGGTACCGTGATGAGATCCTATGAGCCATTGTCAGACCGTATGCTGGTGCGGTGGGCCCTGGGTTCCTTCTGGTGCATGAAAATTGACTGGCCTGTTCCCCAGACCAGAATCCAATCGGGCGCCTCTGGGACATCATGTATCGTTGCATCCACCGCCGCCATGTCGCACCAAAGATAGTCCAGGTGCTGACTGATGCCCTGATCCAGGTCTGGGGGGGAGATCCTCCAGGAAACCGTCCTTCGTCTCATCAGGACCATGCCCAGACGTTCCAGGGCGTGCATACAGGCACCTGGAGGCCATACACACTACTGAGGCACACAATATGAGTTGTCTTGAGAAAATTCAGAAAAGTTGGATCAGCCTGGGATCTAATTTTTTCACTTTGATTTTGAGAATGATTCTGAATCTGGTTCTGAGGGAGTTAATGGTTTCAGTTTCCATTGATCGTTCTTACGTTATCATGTTCCCAACAAATAACACCATGTAATCAATAAAGATTTTCAATTGGAATATTTCATTCATCCAGATCTGGGATGTGTGATTTAAGTGCTCCCTTTATTTTTTTGAGTAGTGTAGTAAGCTCAAACAAATAGTCAAATGTAGGAAAAAAATAAACAATGTTGAATTGAGTGAAATTACCGCAGACACCACCAACAACAACATCCTAAGTACTCCGCATCTCTGATTTTATTTTTAATACAACTTCTATTTTCAGGTTTTAATTAATTCCGGTCATTTCTCTTTTGTCATACTGCTGACTGATGTTAAGATGTGGTCAATATATGTGTTAGTTAGTATTTTAGAAATTACAATTTATAAAGGACATTTGTTTGCATTTAGGAAAATCAGTAAAGCATGATTGCGAAAGAGGCCAGGGTTTCTCTGACGTTGGTAAGACATTTTGAGAATCTCTTTAAACCATTAAATGGTCGGTAATTCAGAATCACAAAATGTTTCAGTGCCATTATATACCTGGTTAGTGGGGGAGTTTCCAGTCCAGCAAGCAAGTTGACCGCAGAACCTCAAGGCAGGAATGAGGAGCGCGTCTGTCTGAAGATCATCGTTCTGTGCTAATACATCACTGTGGGACATGTAGAGAGAGCGGCGTACCATCAAGGCCTTTAGTTAGACAATAAGGTGACACATTTGCTTTTTCTCAGCTCAGACTAAACCCTTAAAAAAACAGCCAACAAGCTAGAGACCAGATATCTTCAACTCTGTAAATGAGAAAGTCTGGCTGTGATCCCTTCAAACATATCCAGTCCTGAACTTGAAACCTTCATGAATCTGCCTTCAAAAGTACCAAAGAGTGCAAGGAACCAGCTTTGAGCAGGGGCAGTTTTTATGACATGTTGGAGCATTTAACTTGCACACATAAAATCCTACATTAATGAAAAAATATCAAATTATATCAGTCCTCCATTATTATTGGCCCTAATTTAGACATAGATTGTATGTATGTAGCACAAATGTGTCAAAAATATGTATAGCCAAGAAAAAATAGCTTTTTCTCACAGAGTCTCCATCTTCATCTCTCTGTGCTCCTTCTCCTCTTCTTCTTTTTCTATCAAGGGACTACAGCTCACTGTGACCAAAGCCGAAGGCTTGTTTGAACCAATCACCTCCAGTCCATCGACGTCCTGTAATCAAAGAGACAAGGAGTGGCAGAGGTACGACCGAGTCGTTGCTGTTGACCGAGTCATTGATATGGATGTCCCAGGTAAGTCTCAGATCTTTATAATCAAGCCTCAAATCCAACCCTAATTTCAGACATAAAAGTCCCATGTCCCGAATATTGAATTGTGGGTCCCAAACAAATCATAAGTCAGTGAAGAATATCTGAGTTTACAGTGTGAACTGGAATGCACCACAAAGTCCAAGTTGACCTTTGCACATATAGTAATATAGACTTTAGAGTTTACGAGGTGCCGATGAAAGCACCATAAATCCCAGTGTATGTGGGTGATGTCTGTGTGCCAAACCTCGAGCCACACAGCAGAGAGGAGAGAACAGCGCATCGATAAGAGTGTGCCCCAAAATATTTATCAAAATGACTCTCACGATAGCTGTAAAGTAAGCTTGTGTTACACCTTCACAGATTTATTCACCAAATGGAAAACTCCCAGGCAACTTCTGTCCCAAAGCCGTTTTTGTTTGCTATCAACCGATACTTGTGTCCTGACCAGTCACACCCAGGAAGTACAGTCAGAGAGAACAAAAGCTTCATGATAGGATGAGATGTTGTGGAACACACTGTCTCTGTCGCTGTGGCTTCATTAATACTAAACAATGTGTACTTCCTGTACGCTGTGCTTCCATCTCCGGCTTCACTCATTCTGTTCAGATTATATTCAATAGATTACTGCCACAAATGAGACTATGTTTTAATTGACATGGTGAGAAAAAGGACGATGACAGAAGACCAGAAGAAATAAGGTAATTTGAATAAAGACTCGTAATTTGATAAAGACGTGTTACTTGGAGGGTAAATAGGATTAAATGGGAAATGTCTGTGCACATTTATTAAGTGTTTACTGCGGTGGCCGACAGGGGCAAACGCACTGCAAACATCAATTTGACATCATGTGCATGCTTCTAAAGAGGAAATCATCTTCATCAATTTCGCAACACACGCACGCTGCAAAGCCACAACACAATACAACACAATTAGCCGTGGTAGCTTCGCTGGGTCATGCAGTCATGTGACTAAGAATAAAACTTTAATCGACGTCGCAAAAACAACAAATAAACTTAAAAATGACCCTAACATGCACAGTACCCTAAACTACAGTAAACAACGTTTATTGTACTTGAAGAAAACTCTTAACCACCATCACAGCTACTGACTTCAGTTGTCGCCATGGCAACGTGTACACAACGGTGTATGTAGACAGTTATGTTCATAATTTAAAGATAATCAGGGGTCCTTAATATTAACTGATAAGGAATAAAAGACATTTGAATCTAAACGTGAAAAAAATGTGTCACTTTACAGTGAAACACAGGTCTTTTTTATTTTTGTTATTATTATTTTGTTATTATTATTATGACTGAAATGTCTTTAACATTTCAAAATTGCCAAAATGGCTATACCATTTTCTTTTTTTAAGTGAAATGCAACCAGTTTTGTTAAATGGGTACATAATATTGTCGGAAATCGATCGCAGACCCCTCAATCGAAACGAACCGTAATCGTATCGTGGCAGACTTTGTGATATAGATCGTCGTATATATATCGTATTGTGCAAAGAATCGATATAATCGTGATGGAACTGCTGATTCACTCCCCTAGAAAAAAATACACGTGCTTGTGTATATCTGTGTTTTATAGCTGTGTGCGGTAAACTCTTCTGTGTGCTTGTATAGCATCACCTTCCTAAAATAATGGCCTATGTAATGTTTTGACAGAAATCCTTTTTTTGTTGCCTAAATCATCTCCTCGTGATGCTGGCCACCTCTGGTAAAATCGCCTACAGCCTCAGTTGGACGGATCTTGCGATTCTACCCCTGTAGTATAATGGCCTATGTCAAAAGTAAGCCAATTATTTTAGGAAGGTGACGATATTCAAGCAGGTAAATTTGTGTGGTTAGCACTGCTGCCTCACAGCAAGAAAGTGGCAGGTTCAAATCCACCTCCATCTTTCTGTGTGGAGTTTGCATGTTCTCCCTGTGTCTGCATGGGTTCTCTCCAGGAACTCCAGCTTCCTCCCACAGTCCAAAAACATACAATGTAGGTGAATTGGTGACACCAAGGAGTGAGAGCGGTTGTATGTCTCTATGTGTCGGCCCAGGCGACTCTTCCTGGGTGTACCCCACCTCCCACTCAATCTCAGGTGGGTCTGGCTCCAGCCCCCTGCAACCCTGCACAGGATAATGAATGAGCTGGGAGCTTACCCAGAAGTGATGAGCAAGTTATTTTGAAAGCATAGCTATGCAAGCTATGCCCTTACTTAACACTTTGATGAAATTGAACAGAAAATATATCCTATGGAGAAATTGAAAAAGCTACTGCTTTTTCAATTCATGTTTTCATCGAAATTCATTTTTGAAATTGAAATTCATCGAAATTTCAATTTCGAGTTCATGTTGGGAGGATTAGTACTTTTGAGAGTCAAGCTATCCTGCTTGACTCTCATAAGTGACCAGTTGACAACTAATTTATTAAAGCTTGGGTAAACAAAATCAATCTACAGTGAACTATTTTTTATTGATGTGCGCAATAGCCTCCATAAAACAATCCCATGTGGGCTTTTCATTAAGACAAAATTGGAAAGAATGTTATATTTTTGTTGGACAAAGACATGGGTTTTGTATTATCAGTCTAGAAATGAACCTTTTTTTTATTTTTTCAATTCTTCAGTCTGGTTGAGCTACGTCCGCTATGTAGCTGCTTCCTTACTCATCAGTTTTGTAACAACTGATTTATAAAGTCAAAATGACAGTATGAACAGCCTGAGAAGAGTTTTCTTTTAGTACGACACAGCAGCCGTCTCTCCAAAATACTTCATTAGTTAATGGAGTTTAGCTATCAGCAAGCAAATCCGTGTCAAGTCCCTGCAAGCAAAAAGTGTCCGTAAATTACTGGTTTAATTAAGCGCAGTTCACAGTCCCAAACACTGGAGGAGGTGAAGGGGCAGATGTAGTTAAGATTCCTGACTCACTCTTAGAAATGAAAATTGGATATTATTTGCATTGCAATTGCTTTTTTTACGTTTAAACAACTAAGTAATTGCATCTATGACAATTACATGAATGGCATTTCATTGCATTTATGAAATAGTAAATGGTTCTGGAATTACATAATTGCGTTTAGTAAGGTCAACATAATTGTTTAGTACATACAACCTTATTGTGTTTGGTACATGAAACACAATACATTTAGTACATGCAAGATAAATGTGGGCAGTAAATGGAATATAACTTTATTTCTGAAATCATATCTGTGTGATGTAGCACTGAATGAAATGTTGGTGCATTTGCTTAAAAACAGTGAGTTATAATTACGTTTCTAATCTTGTGAACCTTTATTCAACCTACTTTTGTGGCACAGGTTGACCTAATTAAGTGAAGTAAATGTGATATATTATTTCTTATGATGTTATTTCTCCTTCTGGCCCACTCACCAACAGGCTCATCAGCTGGAACTGCAGCTGTGGCTGTGCACACATACCTGATGGACGCCACTCCCTCTCAGAGTAATGACTCCATCAAATCTAATCACACACATACACATACACACTGGTGGGACATTTTACGGCTTGAAAATAAAGTATAAAATAATCTCTGGTCTACTTATCATAAATATTATCTTTGGCAGTTCAGTACTGCAATTTCGACTTACTTGTGGATCAAAGTATGTCCTGATAGTGAGTGTACACTTGGCTCGGATTGGGCAAACTGTATAAATATAAATGACTTATGAGCCAAAGCAGAGAGTTTTTCAATTTGTGTGTTACCGGCTTATTTGTGTCCATGTCCTCTCCTAGCTCCTGGTACTGGTGCTGCAGGTATGCACTCTGTTTCCAGGACCGTGAGGCTGGACGCAGAGGTTCAGCACAAACCATACCTACAGAATGAAAGAAGAGAGAATGCTGTTAATCTAATCGTCTTTCACATTATTTTAGATTGCTTTACAATTAATTTTATTTCCTTAAGACAGTATAATGTGCACACCAAAAAAAGGAAAAAATATTTCGTTGCATGTATGTTTTGGTGGTATTAATTGATTTAATATGTTAGACAGCCTAAATTTACCATAACATGAAAAATCATTTGGTCAAACATTTTGTCAAATATTAAGAAAAGTATTTTGATAAAATTTTGTATTTCTTGGAAAAAAAGCCTCTTTTAATAATTATAGCTCAACCTGCTGCTGCTAAAGCGTGTTTAAAGACAGATATTATGTTAAATCAAGTTGCATAATTCTGTTCAGCGAGCCCTGACATACTCAAATATGCCCCCAAATTTTCAATAGCCATGATTAAAGCCTGCCCCTCTGTGGCCCTTTTGGCATGTGGTGTCCCCCAGGGCTCTATCGCTAGTCCCTTACTCTATAGCTGCAACTGGGTCACAATATAACCGGGTTCAGTCACATTGTTCACCCAACTCTGATTTATTTTGTGACCCAAAATGTGCTTAACCAAACAGTTCAGCAGGGCATTAAAGGCATAACTGAATAGTATGTTTTGATCTTAATCTGCCCTAATGGATTTATTGGAAAGGTCTCAACAGAGGGAGAATTGTAGAACTCTTAGTCACTTATCAGCTAATTTCTGTTTGACATCATTATGTTGGGATGCAAAAAAAAAAATGAAGAAGGTTGGGAACATGGCTGATGGGATAAATCTGGATGTGCAGCATACCGTATACGTCTGCATGTACCTGATTCTTGACGGATACTTCTTGGTATTCCTACACGTGTGATAGGCTCCCGTCTTCCCTGCTCCGTTCGAGTCAGCGTGGATCTGATGCCACTTATTTCGTTCCCACAGTACGGGGGTACAGTCCAAAATTCACTGCCTACACGGTCCCCCTGATAGTTTGAAGAAAAGACACATGCCTGAACATGCTACAGAGAAAATGTACTTTCGAAATTTCAGAGCAGACAAAGTGAATAAGTGTCATACGTGTCCAGAGAAGATGAATGGCATGGCATGTTTGAGAAGTTCCCTCTGCTCCTGAGTTTCTCTGAAGCAGTTACTTTGGTGCATCAGCAAACTTTCAATAGGCCTGTCAAGCGAATCTTGAAAGAGTTGAATCAAGCAGCAGTTGAAAAGAGAAATAGAAAGACAGAACCGAAACAACAATGTACATTAAAAGAATCCCTTTGATGTTATGAAATCATTAGATATCTCCCAATACAATTTGCTTGAAATAAGAAGCCCCATTAGATTTTTTTCACATTTGACACGATTCAGATTTCATCGGTTGTTCTCTAATAACATGAGGACTGTTGATGTTCTGCTATACCGTTAATGTCACTAAAAATGCATGTAAGGCTGTTCATTGTGGCTTATGCCAGATGCCTGCAGTTACTAACTCTGTAATAATGATGCAAATCCGAGCCGTTGTCCACTCTCACCCGCTCACCAGATAAGATGTTCTGCTGCCGTCTGCGCCCCGCCATATGTGCATGCCAGCGTTGCAGAGCATTGCTCTGGGTGTTTCTGGAGCCTAAGTTGAGCCCATACATCCTCTTTTCCACACCCTCTGAGTGGGGCCTCTTTGGGGCCTCAGGCAGAGGATCTCTCTGGGATGTTGGTATTCGTCTCATCAACTTGAAATTGGAAGGAACACAGGGAGAACCAGAGGAGTCTGAGGTAGCACAGTATTTTTATTGTGTGTGCCATTTACAGAGTGTGGGTAACTTTTGCATAATGGGTTTAGAAAAATATTTTTTTATTACATTTGTTGACAGTGTGTTTGTTGTGAGTGTACCTCTGTCTCCCCTTTGTCCTCCAGATAACTTCTGAAATCCTCTAAACTACCCAGGATGCTATGTGGAAGAAGCATGCCTTGTTCATCAAACTGAATCCCTTCAAACCCTGATAAAAGAATTAGAATGACATCTGTTTCAGCCTTGAGGATGCCTACTATGACTAGGATAGGATCTCATTATGTAGCAGTAAGTTAACATGCTGAGATGGAAAGGAATACAACTAACCTGTGTATTTCAGAGTTTGAGGATCTGGATCCAGGTTCAAATCTCGTACAGTAGTTCTAGCTTCATCAGCTGAATGTGACTTTCGTGTAAAAGCCATGATCACTGGTTTCTGACGACCCTTGGGTGGCTTTGGTATATGAAGCTGTAGTCATAACACATGCTTGTTACACACACACAACTACTTAAAACTTGTTTAGACTTTTACTTTCAACTTTGTTGTTTTTTTGTTTTTTTTTAATAATTCAAAAACTATTCGTGGACCAGGTTCAAATTTTATACACCAATAGACCTTACTTCCAGGAAGAACCGGATTGAATTTGGAACCACTCATTTGAATATTTCTGACACTAGGGGGAGGTTTATCTCCAAAATCAGTTTTCGGGCGATGATTTCCCAACCATTGGTCCAATTTAGTATAAATTTGGTGCATATGAATCAACAGGAGGAGATCTAACTTATATATCATATTTTATCCCCATAGTTCATATTTTACTCACTAGATGGAACCTTTTACGGAAAGAATAAATAAAACATCACTTCCTAACCATTGGCCCAATTTAGCAAATTTTTTTCTCAAGGGCAGTCTTTGAGGAAGGAGATCTAACTTGTATATGTCATAACTTACTATAATTGTTCATATTTCACTAAAAAGGGGGCCTTTTTTTCTTTTTTGCAAAAAACATAGTTTTTTGACTGTGACTTCTCAACCATAAGTCCAATTATGTCTAGAGTGGATAATTTTAATAGACACAAGGAGATCTGCTTATATACATATATAACATATATTATTTCACTATAATACTTCATATTTTAATGATTAGGGAAAGCTTTTTGTGGGAAACCATTATTTGTCTGTAACTCTCCGATCCCACGTCCAAATGTGTCTTAATGTAGCTCATATGAACTGACTAAAGGAAATCTGTCTTGTTTTATTGCTGAGCTCAGAAAACAATAGTTAGCGATACTTATCTTCATTATTGAAATACTAGGGTATCTTATTTTAGAGCATATTGCTGACTTCATAAAGTTCAGTCAATATGGACTGCTTGAGATTCTTAATGAGTTAACTTTAATTTGAGGAGTTCAATCAGGGGAATTGCTTGCCCAACGCAGGGGATTTGGGGCGTTTCGTATTATTGCTATGTGGGATGTCAGCACAGCTCCAGTTAGTCCTTGTTTTTTGTATGCTTCACTGCCAGCTTTGACTCCACCATGATTTCCTGTATTCCATGACAAAATAATGAAACAATATATCAAAAATATCCAAACTTGAACGGTTCTCTGTAGAGAACTTAAAATACATCCATGTAACAATAGGGCCTGTTCTCCAAATCTCAATGAAATTTGAGATTGCTGAAGGTAATTCTTTATTTTCTTTAATAGCTGTCTCTAATCCATTCTCCGTGTTTTAAAAGCTTTATTCCAAACTTGATTTACCTTTGTACATTATTGCGTCCGCCGAAGAACAAGCTTTCTATTTATAAACTTTTCTTTTAGGGTCAGATCTGTCCTTCAACTGTAATTAAGCTACGTTCCGTATTCAAGTTTTCAACTGGCCATTGTAATTATAGGTTTTAATTTCCCTCCAGTCCCATTTTTAAACTCTTCCAATCTACTTTTTCAAATGTTCATGTCCCTTCCTATTCATCCTCTATATCCTTTTTCCATTCCTATTCTATTATATGAATTGTTATTGGTCGAAGGTCATTCTCTATAGTTATTTCTTCCAAGAGCTCAATACTACTTATTCCAGCCAATGATTGTGATACCAGTGTGAGATTAAAATCTCATTCTGTGCCTTCATCAAATTTCTTGGGGAACGGTTTAAACACACCTGCCTCTATTTTCTTTGGGATAAGTGAGGATGAACATGATTAGAGACAAGCATCAGAGGGACAGCCCAGGTTGGGTGTTTTTGAGACAAAGTAAGAGAGGTCAGATGAGATGGTTTGGACATCAGTACAGGAGGGATAGTTCATCTATTTAAAGAGGGATGCAAGAGATGGAGCTGCCTGGCAGAAGAGAAAGGGGGGAAACCAAGGAGGAACTTTCTGGATGTGGTGAGAGAGGACTGGTTGATCTGTGGCAGTTGGTTGATTGGACAGAGGAAATTCTATAGAAGAGGATAAGATGGAAACAGATGATCTGCTATGGTGACCCCTTAAGGGAATAGCCTGATGAAGAAGAGGAAGTCCTTACATAACCCTCTTTGGTCTAGATTTTAATCATACATATTTATAAATTCCTGTTCTTAATGGTCTATATTCGTTTCCTTGTTTGTGAAATATTGCAAATCCTCAACAATTTCGTCTATGCCTCTGCTCGAATATCCTCTAAAAGTAACATTTTACTCTCGTTTTAGTCCAATAACTAGGACGCATATATGCTTTTGTTTTAAATGCACTCATTAATAATTTAAGTTCTTTGGCAATTTTCAATTAGACTTCTTGCATCCCACAGCAGGATAAACGCGGAAAGATTTGAGGACTTTCTAAATCCTATCATGATCTCGTCACTACTGCCCGGCCCGGTGGATGTTACGGTACAGCTCCGAACTATGTGGTTCGGCGCTGCTGAAACGCATACTGATGACAGACAGATCAGAGGGAGCAGGAAAAGGGTTTTAGAGCTGACCTGGGGAACTTCAGGGTCCAAACTTCGATAACTCATCGCAGATCCTTCGGTGTAACGACCGTTGAAACAACATCAGTCATGGACAACTACAACTAATGTTGCGCAGTAACGTAGCACTGCTAACCAAGCTCACGCGGCGCTTCACTTCCGTCCACTTGTTGCCATGGCGACGAACGCTTCATTTTAGGAGCTACGGTTGAGTATATCTTCTTTTCCGTCGTTAGTGCTTTAACGAGGTTGGCTTGATTTGTCAACGTGGGTTTGGGTTGTAATACTGCTTCCTTCTGGCTTTAGACTTCCTATTCTGCTTCTATATTTAATTGTATTTTAATTCTTTATGTTGAATTGACAGACGGCTTTCCCCGGCTTCATATCTTCCCACGATTACCCATGAGTCCCCCTCCCGCCTCCATTACAGTGGGCATTCAACGCCCAAAAAATAGAAGGTTGGTAAAAAATGTATTGTTTGGGTTAATTTGATTTGACTGGAGCCTTAAGTTCTTGTATGCTAGTATCCTACATACATAATACATGTCATGAAGAAACAAACATTTTGTCTTTATTACCATCACCTATCCGGTGTATCTGTGATTGTCTTGGTGTTGTACACGCATTGGATTATGAATATTCTCTCAAGACTATATATACTTGTTCTGTTGTCTTAATAAAGTTGTTTAAAAATATTGAGTGATAGCAGTAAGTGAATGCAAGCGAACCATCATGCATACAATCACTGTCTCATCTGCATGCTTAGCCTATCCTCTTCCAACTGCTGTCTTTAAGTGTCTCTCTCCCCATCCATTTAGCTCCTTCATGCTACTGGTTATCGCGCCCCATTCCTCCCCATCACCGCTTAGTCCTCACAGATTCATCACGTTTTTCATTCTTCACCCTCAGCAGAATAATCAGCCGCCACTCCCAGTGTCAAGACTCCAAGGGCAGATGTTCTGTGCCACTGCTCAGAGCGGAGAGCCTTCGATCTCTCCCCAAGGAGCGCCAAAGACTTTCCAACAATACAATTTTGTCACCTCACTTGTTGTAATAAATCGGTCAACTCATTCATTCCTACTTTTCTCCAATTGAAATTGCCAGAGAGAGAAATAGCATACCTAGGAAAATAAGGGTTCTGAAATTGATAACCCCCAAATGGTTAAATCCAGCTATAGTGAGAGGCTAAAACAAGTTGGTGATACTGATCCGCACCAGGTGGAGAAAAGATATGTGGGTACACACGAGTCTCTAGCCTGAGATCACATAACACAACATCTTACATTACTTTATTCTGTTTTATGTCTGTCAGGGTGAGAAGTTTGTCACCTAAACATTTGATCTTTTTTCCCAAACATTTGGTCCAAGTTTGTATCTATACTTAGAACACTTATATAGTATAGCAAACATACTAGTATATATAGTATCTTTTTTAGCAATACATGTTACATTCTAAAGTAGGCCATGTATGTTTGCACCAAGGATCGGCTCTGAGACCCTTCTTGTTTGCTATAGTGATGGACAGGCTAACAGATGAAGTCAGGCAAGAGTCTATGTGGTCTATGATGTTTGTGGATGACATTGTGACCTGCTTTGAGCAGGGAGCAGGTAGAAGAAAGCCTGGAGAGGTGGAGGTATGCACTGGAGAGAAGAATGAAGGTCCGTCACGGCAATACAGAATACATGTGTGTAAATGAAAGGGAGGCAGATGGAACAGTGTGGAGGCAAGGATTAGCGGTGTGAGAGCAGCTCTGCTGTCTGGTTTAAAGATGGTGGCACTGAAAAAAAAGACAGGAGGCAGAGTTGGGGGTGGCAGAGATGAGGATGTTAAGATTTTGTTTGGGACTGACGAGGATGGACAGGATTAGAAATTTTAACATACGAGGGACAGCCCAGGTTAGATGTTTTGGAGACAAAGTAAGAGAGGCCAGATCGAGATGATATAGACAAGTGAAGAGGAGGGATATTGGATCTGTTGGTAGAAGGATGCTGGAGATTGAGCTGCCAGGCAGGAGAGAAATGCAAAGGGAGAGACCAAAGAGGAGGTCTCTGGATGAAGTGAGAGAGGACATGTAGTTGGTTGATGAAGATGCAAAGGATAGAGTTAGATGGAAACAAATGATCAGGGAGGGAGCAGAAGTATTATAGCACACAATTAATTGAATCACAAGATAAGCCATTTCTTGTGTCATAGAGAGGGGCGGGTTCACCTAAAAAAGATTACATTCATAAAATGTTGGCCAATGTATTAGTACAAAACGGTTACATGGTTCGTAAACTGTGCTGCATATGTTTTTCATGAATGTGTCATATTTGCTGTAGAACAGGGAACCTGTAGAGTGGTTCTCCTTGATCTGTATACCTAGGCTATACACTGGTATACATTCAATTAGGAAAGAAGAAACGGGTTATAGACAACAAACGCATACCTTTCTGAAACGATCTTAACAAATGTATTAATATTTAGACTGCATGCAAGACTTCTGTTAAAGAGTTGTTATCCACACATTATGCCGTTTTATCGGACCACTCCTTCATTTGGTCACGTTGACTCATCATCAACGACGGTAAAATGTTTTCAGAATTACTTTCCACTATTGTTAACAGTTAGTAATAATCTCAGAAGCATCACGTTCTGTTATTATACTTATCGTAGGTTGCTCGTACGTACTTGTCCCCTAATCTCGTCCGTTTTGTTTCTCCTTTTTTAGCCAGCAAGTTGTCTACGGTCACATTAGCCTCGCTTTCGCCCCTTAAGTGACATCATTCGAATAGTATCCAAATGAAGTGGTAATATTAATTATTTGTGACGTGATGAGCTTCAAGCATAAATCTTTGCTTTTAAAGAAATTGGTTGACAATGGCCTTTTTCTAGTTGGTCAGGTGTTTAATAAGGAGGGTCTCATGTTTACTAATCATGAATTTCTATGAGGATATAACATCCCTGCCCTCCCTGGAGATTTCTTAGCTGATAAAAGTTATGGTCTTCCTCAAGTAAACCCGCCATCCATTTATTTTGCCAAAATTATACTGTACGTAGGTATTGTGGCCAACAGAGGCAAATGCACTGCAATTTAAGAAAACACATACAAATAGATAAAACATAAGCAAATAACGAAAATGTCTTCATCATGTTGATAAAACAGGCACGCTGCAAAAGCTACAACAAACCACATTCAGAAAAACGATCTACAAAAGCCACAAAGCAACGGCAGTGTTTACGAAGAACACTTAAAAGTGATGCACCCCCGAACGCGCCTTTTTAATGCTTTAGTGAATAAAACAGATAAAATACACAAACATTTCATGCATAACAAAAGCTGCAGTAAACAAGGTGTATTATACTTGCGTAAGAAAACTCTTAACCGGCTATATTGTTTTTTGTGTCAGCTTTGTGTACTGTGCCGTACCCAAAGCTGACACAAAATAGATTTTATGTCTGACATTCTGACCGTTGTGTACACGTTGCCATGGTGACAACTGAAGTCAGTATGCGTGATGGTGGTTAATAGTTTTCTTAAGTAGGCTAAGGGTCATACACCTTGTTGACCGGTGTTGATTATTGTTTTATTAAGTCACAGGACTCGGAAGTTAAGCGTAGCTAGCACCGCTTATCAAAATCTCATAAAATGTTTGTATATTATGTCCAAATATTCACCAAATAAAGCGATAAAAAGCGCGTCTGAGGGTGCATCACTTTAAAGTGTCCTTTGTAAACACCTCAGTTGTGATGTGGTTTTTGCAGATCATTTTTCTTAATGTGTGGTGGTGTAGCTTTTGCACACAAAACGTTACAACACAATTTTCACTTACACACATTATACATGAAAATGTGCTGCTTAGGAATGGTGGGAAATGACTGAGTAACAATTCGCCCAGCACTTTTTGCAAAAATGGCTAAAACCTGTGAAAAAGAATGTCATAAGAAACCATGGCCATTCGCTCAGTGAGCTTAATTTTTTCCCGGAGCAATGTGATAATTCTAAATTATAAAATGCTACAGTTATGTATCACACTGACATCAAAGATATGAAAGCTATCAAATTGCAAGGCAAAGAAATACTTTCTTATAATTAGACAGGAAGTTTGCTATATGCTTCATTGTGCAGTATGTGGTCCAACCTGCCCCAAACTTCTATTGTAGTAGCTTCACTACCACGAGGATTACTGCTGTAATTTCTTGTGGAAAAGTACGGGTTAGTAGGGAGGATTCAATATCACCATCAAGCACACGTTAAAATTTATCGGAAAAATTTCAAATTGCGTGGCATTTTTGCATAAATTTAAAATTTACTCAAGACTTGTTTCAAATTTGATTCGTAACATATTTAGCCTTTTCATTTTTGGCACATGATTTTGTGTTGTTTTGTTGTTGATGATTGCTGTGGACATGATCTGGTTTGCTTGTTGCTATTCGAAAGCTGTTGTATGGTTTTGTTTGTAAATGTAGTTAAAGAAAACACAGAGACAGAAAAAACAAGTAAATCTATCCTTTCTATATGCTTTAATAAAAAGTGAAAGAATTGATTGTATTCCTACAGCTACTCAGAGGTGGAAATTGACAATGTCCAAATATTTCATTAGGCTATTCAGATTTCTAGTATCTGAACTTTAATTGATTATTTACCTTTCTGACAACTTTTGACTATTACTCCCTATATTTTAACACACATATTTGACCTTTCTTTTCAAAACAGACTCTCCACTAGATTATTTTTGCCTCATTGCATGCTTTTCGGACATCAAGACTAATATCGGTTTTAGCCTGTTAACCTTTTAAACTTCAACCCACTGAGGTGTAACTTAAAATCAAGATTTGTAAAACGCACATAAATTGATTGATTTCAATCAACTTAATAATTGTGAGTGAATGACACCAAACCAGTACAACAAGTTGTTCTAAATTAGTTCATATAGGAGAATAAACACAGTTAGGCAAAGAAAAAGAAATACCATTTTTTGAATCAATAGCTGTCAGTTATCTAGATTTTCATAATCTTTATCTAACAGATAATGTTCAACACACTCATAATGGTTTTGTTGAAGCAGATGTAGATGAGTAATTTAACGATTTGTGAAAAAATCATAGATTCAAAAATCAAAGTCCAGAGAAGAGACACAGTTCAAAAGCAAGAAGAGCAGTAAGATGTTAAGATATCCGAATAATTCAGGAGGAGAAAAAGCAGGTGCGGGGAAAACAAAAAGGAAACCTAAAAACACTAGGAGTTAACTGACAAGAATACACTGAGAAAACTTGGGAAGCAAGAGGACCACTGAGGACAAGATTAACATCAACAACAAACTGGCACAGAAGGAAAGGTGGGCACAGAGTATACACTGGGGTAAAGAGACAATGAGACGGAGACAGAAAAGGACAGACACAGAGAGGGAGAAGGAGCACAAGTGAAAACACACAAAGACTACACAAGGACAAGAGAGAGAAGAAAGAAAACACAAAAGCAAAAGAGACAATAAGGGTAAAACTGAATGCAGAGAAACATCACAGGAGTGCGAAGCTAACAGAAACAAATGGAACAAAAAATGATAGAACAGGACACAGATTCAGACAAACCAATACAAAATAAACCAAGAAATAACTAAGAATTAAAATAACCGAACACAAATTCATAATAAAAAGAGGGAATCGATATAACATAAACCAAGAAATGACTAAATAGAAACAGAGGCATGACAGATTGCAACTTAGGTTTGTTATTCCCATTTTAATTATGTTATTAAATGATATTAAAAACAACTCAGTTTGGAGGAAACCGTTGGCATATCTGGATTAAATACATTAAATTGAACTGATTTTTTTGTTATTGACCTTGTAATTATAACATTAATAGTAATGATAATAAAATAGGAAATTATTACCTAACCAATAACCTTCAGAAAAAAAATCTTAGTTTATGGTCAGACTATCGCAAATTTCATCAAAACAGTGTTTGTCAGGAGGAACACAACAATCCATAATCTTACTTGTCAATCAGCATGACGCTTTTCAACATTGAGTTTGGCCTCTGCTCCGCCTTTATAAAGACAGCTGGCCGACATCATCTGAAGATTCAGAGGGTTCCTTATAACATCACATCACTGATCCCCACTGAGCAGAACCACGAGACAAACCACCCAATTATAATGGAAATGGGCAGCATCTCCAAAGGCGCACAGTTCACCTCCATCTCCGTTGCGCACCAGCGCACATTCTTCTCCATCAATGGTCCCCAGTTTAACGGTAAAATGGACGAACAGTGCGCGGGTTCCTCCAAAGTCTTGTTGGCTTACAAAAACACGCCGCAGAACCTGAGTTCGTCGGCACTCAAAGCGGGCTTGGAGTTACTTAAAGTGGCAACGTCTCCGTGGAAACAAGAAAAGAAGACGCGCGCAGGGACCGCCGTGTGGTCTGTCAGAAACAACCATCCCTGCAAGAGGTACCCACTGGATCAGCTTGCAGCTCTAGTTCTCTGCGGTCATACCCGTCAGCGTCACATTGACCAAGAATACCAACATGCCCCCCTTTCCTCCACAAAGCCGCAGAACTGTAAACGCATCGTGGTTCTCGGTGCGCCGAGGGTCGGCAAGACGTCCATCCTAAGAAGATATCTTTTGGACGGGTTTGTGGAAGAGTACAACCCCACCTCAGAGGAATTCCTCAGGAAACTGTTTCGTATCCGCGGGCAGACCTACCAAATTGACATCCTAGATGCGTCCAAGGAGAGGGATTTCCCAGCCAGGAGGCGGCTCTCCATCCTCACAGGTGCGTAAAGGCTCATTCATCATTTCCATCCAGCACAGACGCGAATTAATTTTATTTTTTTTAAATAAGAACAAGTGGCAGGTGCTTATGTATCTATGCTGAAGAGTGCACGATGCTTTACAAAAGACTTTTGGACGAAACCAAGTGTTTTATACTCATTTTGAATTTTAATATTTTTCACAGGAGACATTTTCCTGCTAGTGTTCAGCCTTGATGACCGCAGCTCTTTCGAAGAGGTCTGTGCTTTGAAAACAGAGATTCTGGCTGCTAAATCCAAGCTCACCAAATCCTCTACTTCGGGAGAGAGCGCACCGCCGCAGGTTCCTCTGGTGGTCTGCGCCAACAAGGTGGATCTCCTGACGGCTGAGAAAGGACTATTGAAGACAGAGGTGCTCCAAACCCTCGGCAAGGACTGCGCCTACTTCGAAACGTCTGCAAAGGACAGTACAAACCTAGAGATGGTTTTCGAGGCTTTGGCGAAGCGAGGCGGGCTTCCTTCTGAAACTGGTCCGTCTCAGCATCGCAAAGTTTCAATCAGTTCCTATCAGTCAATGCGAGGGTGTCACGTGACCCTGAGCGGGAGCCCGGCCCCGGGGCGGGACGATCCGTGCGGCGCGGTGCATCCACTGATCCGCAGACCGAGTTTTAGCGCGGATCTCCGACAGGTCATTGGGCCTCAACCCGAAGGAAAGTCTGGGAAACCAGGGGGTAAATGTCAGATTCAGTGAGTGTCCAGCATTAGGGTCCAAACATTACTATTCAGTGTGTTATAGTTGATGTGTGAGACAAAGTTAAACAGATTTATATTCAGATTGAGATGCTGTATTCAAAAATAACATATTTAAAATAACTGTAATAACACTATACTATAACAAACACACTCTCATTCCCAAATACAAAACAATACTTAGCCTATTCAATTGTATTTTGCGTCACAAATACACAGATTTGCTTTGAAAACAAATAAGAGATAAGATAGGATATTATTCGTCCCCAGTTTGAAAAGTCTCAAGTCACTCAAACTGGCATGGTGAACTTTAGAAGTATGTTCTTTGATATACAGATGAGATTTGCTTTGGAAGTTGATGAGGTGTGAAGCGAGTTTACGGAACATGCTAACAGCATCATCATTAGCTTAAACCTGTAGTGAGGAACTTTGTCTCTGTATTCTGGAAATTACACAATTATTTCAATATTCTTATGTTGCCAGGTTTCAGTTTAGGCCTACTTCTAAATGTGGTTTTCTATACTCTGTGACCATTGTTCAGCTGTACTATCTGTTAAAGTTGTCGTAATGCATCACTACCGGTGAGCGGATGCAAGTTGCACACTCAACTTTCATAAACTCTGGTAAATACAAATAGAATTATCTGGTTTATGTCACGCCTCTGTGTTCCTTTCTTCCTGTCTGTCTTGTGATTGCTCCTCACGCTCACCTGTGTTTCCCCTCCAGCTGTGTCTCGTTGTCTCGTTATGTCTGTGTGTATAAAGTCTGTCCT